>DWLH01000806.1:0-16404 GCA_018249795.1 Heliconius telesiphe telesiphe
CTCGACACCAGAGCGAAGAAATGGAAATATAAATTTAAGTAAATATTTCATCTCCTCGAGTGGGGATCGAACCCACAACCAGTCGATTTTACAATCACACCCTGTGCCACTGCGCCACGACCGGCCTTCATATATGTTAGATATATGAAACAATCTAAGATTATTAATATTGGGCGTATATCGGTGCACATCGTTATGTATTTTGTATTCGACGGTGTAACGTCGTAATATGTTGCCCACACAGACTTCTATTTTCATCAGATAATCCTATCAACAATATGGAAACATTACGTAATTCCACGTAGAGCTGCATCATTTTAAATGCTCTTCTACCAGTAATACAGTAGAACAAACGTATAGGGCACGGCCATTTTTTTTTTGCATTTAAATACCTACGCATAATAGCGTCACTACAAATTGCAATGATGACTGTAGTTTACTACAGTATATTTTATAATATTGGCATTAAGATACTTTAAATTACGTTAAAAATTCAAATAAATCTATATATTACAATCATCAAAGAGTAATCTAATCAACGTCTGTATTAGTATTTAAATATATTTAATATATTTTTTCATAAAATATGTTTCTTTTTGTAAATTTTAAAGAAAAATAATGTAGATATATTGTGTGTTTTGTATGTAGAAGTATGTGTTTTTTGTATCAATGCCAAGAAAAAAATATGAAGGCTACAGCAAACGTTTGTAGTTAGAAATAATAGTACTTGGTACTTAGTAATAATAAAACTTGGTGTCGTATATTCCGCATAGTAAATTACATTTATTATTTAAATATAGCTGTATAAGTCTTCATATTGGCGATAAAGTTCAACTAAGGTTCAGTATCGATTGACCCTCGTACTGATTCATATTTATTATCATTGATCATTACTGTCTCTCTTGAATGAATCTTGGTGACATTGGGTTTCCAGTGATGTTATTTATTAAATTAAATCGAATTTTGAAGACATTGCGTGTTGAGTGGCGGAACTCAACGCCGCGATTCTGCCTGGACACCAGTGCGAAGCAATGGAAATATACATTTAAATAAATATTTCATTTTCTCGATTGGGGATCGAACCCACAACCAGTCGCGCTTACAATCACACCTTGTGCCCCTGCGCTACGACTCTTCACTGTAACTGTGTTTTAATATACATTTTTATACATCATATTATTTCCTTTCCCTACGTATTATAAATTAAAGTCCCTCGTCGTGGTGACTTTGTTTGCTTGCGCTGTGTAAATATACGACGAAAATGTATGGTGGAAGTTAAAAAGTTATATTAACATAACGTAAGTAAATAGTTCTTTTTTAATTATACAAAAAAAAAAGCACAAAAATATAGATAAAAAATAATGATATTATATTTATTGCAAAACAAGATTTGTGGTTTTCTATGAGTAACATTGTATAAGCTTATTTCTCAATACACCCGCATGTGTTGTATAATGTAGTGTTAATTATGTGTTTGTGTTACATAAAAGAATTTGAACCCATATAAATTCTTTCAAGGTATTTATATATAAACGGGTATCCCTCGACGTGACGTTTTGTTCGTTCATAAATATTTATAATTCATTGACCTAGTAAGGGAAACCGATCTTAGTAAAATTAATTAGTATTCGATACTGTATACAGTGTGCTATATATTGAAAGCTTTTTTTTTCTTAATTAAAGAGCGAGAATATAAAAATATGTGGGAATCGAACCAAAAACCGAACCACCTAGGGCACTTAGTGTTTAAACACTTCCGTTTCTCATTTTCCGCTGAATTCTTGAGGTATTGCGTGTTGAGTGGCGGAACTCAACGCTGCGCTTTGCCTCGACACCAGAGCGAGAAAATGAAAATATTAAATATTTCATTTCCTTGAGTACGAACTGAACCAACGCTAACTAACTTAGCTAAGCTAAGCTTGTGATGCGCCTGTACGTAAATATTACAATATTCTAAAATTATTGTTTCTATGACTACAAGAGTGTTAATCTCGTTAATTAATTTCTGATCCGCTAACTAGGCAATTTATATTTATAAAATATTGCTTGATAACAAATTCACCATAAAAAAATGAAATGATTGTTTCAGGTGTCGTATTCCCCACTTTGGGGGAAAAAGTGCCAAATGGGTATGAAATGTTGGAACTGACCCCGACGGGGTTGCCGGCGGACTTGAACCATGGATCTATGCGGTCACCCGAATGTTTTCTATGTCTTAGGAGGGGCAGAGATAAACCGCCGCTTGTTGATATCGGTAAGTAGATTTTTTTTAATAATATTTAATATAAAACAATATAATATTACACTGTAAATACAATTTTATTTAAAAATATATAACATTTTGATGATTAATTATCGGACGCTGTTTTCGATTTTATTAAATGTTTTTTTTTTCGCGCACTGGAACTTTATCTTAAAACAATCCGTTCCCTACTGCGCAGAATTCTGGAGATATTGCATGTTGAATGGCGGGACTCAACGCCGCTTTCTGCCTCGACACCAGAGTGAAGAAATCAAAATATTTAATTTCCTTGAGTAGGAATCGAACCGACAACCAGTCACATTTTCAGCCACACACTTGTGCTCCTGCGACACTGGTCACGACGACTGGCCTTAATTTCTTTTGTATATACCTATAGTTTTTTAGGCTATATTTTGCAAAACAGTCAATAATCACCCTATCCTTCTACTAAAGCACCGGTTCCCAACCAGTTGTCCGTGGACCAGTGGTGGTCCGCAGCAGCTAAAATATGGTCCGCGAATGATTTAAAATTTTGGTGTTTGAGCAAAGTCTGCCTACAGTTAAATTTTGACATTGACGACAAAAGTGGTCCCTGATCAAGAAAAGATTGGGAACCCCTGTACTAAAGTAATATTGTAACTTGAACTTACAACATTACGTATATTTAGAGGTGAGTCAACCGAACGACAGTTGTAATGGAACAGTATTATATAAATAATGATATAAATCAGCTCCACGCTGTAATCCGCACATGACAGGGTAAACAGGGGGAACCTAGTGTTAAGGCACTCCGTTCCCCACTTTTTCCCGATTTTTTAAAGGTATTGCCTGTTGAGTGACGGTACACCACGTCAGGGATTGAACTCACAACCGCCGAGTTACAGTCACACCATTGTGTCCCAGCGCCACGGCGGCCTCATAAGTAAATAATAATGTAATGGCCTAAGATCCCATTGTTTAAATCTGCAGGGATCTGTTTTTTTTTTAAACTTATACGAGTATTTAAGAATGATACATGAAAGTAGAATAGATTACACTAGGGTTGCCTAGAATAATCCTGCCGCAATCGCCTTTAATTGTTTTATTTCGTAATGCGTTTTTGGAGAAAATTGCACTCATATGTATTTGATGTGAATCCGATATCATTTGAAAAAAAAAATCGCATAAGTAATTGGTAAAACAATGGCCAGCTCTCAGTCTGCCGAAAGTCCAGGGTTGCCTGGTTTAAACACACAAACAGTCACTTAATGTTAATATTTGCACTCACGTGTTTTTTTTTAATTATTATTTTTATATGAAATTAAAGCTTTTTTTTACCTCAACACTTATAACACACGGTTGCCTGGAAAATAACTGCCGCAAACTAAAGTTGCCATCATTTGAAATATTTTATTCCGGTTCCGTTTGGCTATGAGAATAGACGATGAAATGCGCGGTCTGCCTTATGTTTTAATGTATAATATTATATAATAGAAGTTTAATCTTAAAATCAATGTTTATTCTAACTGTTCACCTGTAAAATTATGATTTTAATCATATTAAGTACATACAGAAAACTATGATATCTTTGCTAAATCTGTTTTCTAAATACTAAAACTCATTTAAATTATCATTTTAAAACGATTAATTAAATAAATGTTTACAAATATCGATCTACTTACTATAAGGTATTAATTACATCATGTTTCCTTAATATAATGTAGGGTGACAATTATTGCGGATATATTTTTTAAATCTTTTTAAATGGAATGTAGAAATAACTATGGTGCCTATCTTTTTGGTACGGATCCTTTTTTTGCTACGGTATACGGATACTTGCTTGTGCTGCTTGCTTTTTTTGCAACGGTATGCAAGTATACGGATACTTTTTTTTGCAACGTAAATTAAAACTATTCAACAAATAATCAATTTCTTTCCTAATTGTGGCATAACACTTTAAAAATTAAAAAAAAAAATCAATTTGTTTTATGGAACCAAAAGAAAATGTATAAGCTGGCTTATCACAGATCAATGTCGTCCTTTTAAACCGCAAAGTAGTCTTACTTTCGACATAAATACGTGGATGTTGTTATAAGGATTCTGACTCCTTATTTTATTTACTTTTTAAATGTCAAAAGCAATATTGATTTTTAATATAAGTAAACAAGAAAAAACAAAAAAAAAATAAACCATTATATTATTATAGTATATTAGTATATTATTATTGTAGAACATTGAGAGGCCGTCGTGGCGCAGGGGCAAAGGGGTTTGACTATAACGGCTGTTGTGGGTTCGTGGGCCATTGGGGGATTGAATTATTATTTACTAATATTGTCATTTCTTCGTTCTGGCACGAAAGCAAAAGCCCAGCGTTGAGCTCTGCCACTCATATTGAGTGGCATATTGAGTTGCATATTATGCAATGCCTAGTAAAATTCGGCGAAAAATGGGGGGTGGAGTGTATCAACACTAGGTTCCCGCTGCCTACCCTGCTATATTCTATACAGCGTGAAGCTGATTTAATTTAGAACGTTATATACATAATTTATGTATGTTATACTTTTAAAAATTAAATTCGTTCGTTTTACTTTCAACGGTGTCAATTAAAATGTTTCGCTAAACTATGCAGAGCTAAATGAAACTTCTAATTGACTCTCTCTCTCGTAGCAAATCCCTTGTGCTGTTACATAAAAGGAAACGCAACTTGATACAGTGAAACACGAGCGCGCTACGTATGCAATCTAGATCTAGATATCATTTCTTTACTATTCAATAAGATATATATATATATGAATTTATTATATTTTTATCGTCCGCGAAATCACTAAAACATTTGTGTTTTTATACATATATACACTATTATACATATATATATTAGAGACTCAAACGCTTTGCTTGCTTTTAAGCTTAATATTTTCTTATAGATAAAAAGCTAATATTTTTTAAAAAAACATTTTTTTTATATAATAATAATCCTATGTCCTTTCTTCTTATACCTTTAAGAATATATAAACAAAGTTTCATGACAAACAAACTTACAATCACATTACTAATATTAGTATAATTGTAATTTATATATCCCGAATTAGGGAGAAAAAAAATTATAGCCTAAAATTCGAATGTTTTATTTATATTTAAACAGTTCTTTAAACTTAATTAATTCTGTGTGCAGCTTAAAATATTTTATAATGTATTTAATTAAAGTATATATGTATATAAATAAAAATACTCCTACTATATATGCGATTTATTCATTCTTTTAATTGTTAAAGAATAATAAAATCCATAACCACAACTAATATTTATATATACAGCGTCACTCTGTATCCCGTTTGTAGCAAGGTGGGCAGACGGGGCCTAGTGCTAAGACACTCTGTTCCCCACTTTCCGCCAAATTCTGGAGAGGCATTGCGTGTTGAGAGGCGGAACTCAAGCGTGTTTTACCGACACCAGAGAGAAGAAATGAAAATATTAAATATTTAATTACCTCGACTGCGGATCGAACCCACAACCAATCGCATATACAGTCGTACGATTGTGCACCTGTGTCAGGACGGGCCTCAAATACTGTCAATATAAATACGCAGCTGCTGGTTATAATTACTTGCAAATTAATTATTCAATCTTAATGACGATGAATGACATCTATATGTTTTCTCTTGCAATATTTGATTAATTATTATCGGAAAACTGAAGTAGACTCTTAATGAAACAAACATGTTACATTACTTTGTGATTTTGAATCTTTTCTTTGATACGCTTCCTCTCGTTATACTTTACATTCAATATTTTTTTTTCTCAGCCTCAGCACGGTAGGGCCTAGTGTTAAGACACTCCGCTCCCCACTCTCCGTCGAAATTTACAGCCATTACGGGTTTAGTGGCGAAACTAACCACCATTACGCATTTCCTAGCCGAGCAGAGAAATGAACATAATAAATATTTCATTTCCTCGAGTAGGAATCGAAGCTACGACTGATCGCCGCGACCGGCCTCACTCATTCAATTATACGCATGATTGACAAAGAGTACTTTACTAGTAGCGCTGATTTCTTATGGCATCCAGGAAGAGGCCTTTATATGACCTCACCGAGTCTAAAATAGAACATGCCAAGTGGACAAAATCACGAACAACTTTTATTTGTGAACTTGATTACGATTGTGACGTCAATAATATTAATATCTGCATCGAAAATGTATATGTGAGGTCAGTCGTGACGCAGGGGAACAAGGGTGTGATTATATACGCAACAGGTTGTGGCTTCGATGCCCACTCGAGGAAATTAAGTATTTAATATTTTCATTTCTTTGTTCTGGTGTTGAGGCAAAGCGGGGCAAAGTTGAGTTTCGTCACTCAACACGCAATGCCTACAGAATTCAGCGGAAGGTGGGGAACGGAGTGTCTTAACACTAGGCTGCCTCTGCCTGCCTCCCTCTGCTGAGTGCGGGATACAGCGTGAAGCTGATTTATTTTCTTTATTTTTTTTTTAAATGTACCTAAGGCGAGTCGTGAAGCAGGAGCATAAAGTGTGACTGTAAACGTGATAGGTTGTGAGTTCGATTCTCACTAAAGGAAATTAATTATTTATTGTTTTTTTTTTAAATTTTTTTGCTCCGTCGTCGAGGCAAAGCGAGGCGTTGAGCTTTGCTACTCATCACGCAAAGCCTCCAGAACTCGGCGAAAAGTGGGCAGCGGAGTGTTTTAACATTAGGCTCTCTCTACCACACCCACAACCGCCGCGTTACAGTCACACCCTCGTGCCCCCGTGGCCACGACGGCCTCAATAATATTATTATAAATTACTCAATAATTCTTTAACCATTACCACCAGGTGTAATGTACGACGGCAAGGAGAAACTAATGGCCGACGCAGAAGTGGTACTCAAATCGGTGGACGGCCGCTGCGCTAACGTGAACAATTCAACGGCGAAGACGTTCATAACCTACCGCCGCGCGCACCGCACGGTGCCCTGCAACGCGCTGGTGGTGGTGGACGTGTGCGTCATAGTGGCCAGCAAGGGGGAGACGCCGCCGCACGCCTTTTGTATGATAGCGAAGAATTTGAATAAGGGTAAGCTTCCGGTCAATCGGTGGTGGTACGGAAACAGAGTGTAGAGTGGGATGTTAACACTAGGGCCCGCAACCGCTCTCAACTCTGAGATCGATCTTCATGGCGATCTTGACTTGATTTAAAAAATCTATCTATGAAGATAGCATCTCAAGATCAGTGTTAAGGTTGAGAGTGGTTTATAAATAGGGGTTTAGGTTTCCCCTACATATAGGTTATTACAAGCATTATACAGCAAGCACCAAAAAAATTTCAATACACAGTGAAAGATTATATAAAATAGTGATAATCTTTAGTTTATATATGCTTCTCGACAACGTTTTATATTTAGTTATACTTAACATAACATTTCTGTTTTTACAATCTCGTCTCCGTCGCTTTTATTTCACAGTACGAGGTGATATTTAAAAAGTATTTCACGAAAAATTATAAATGTTTCATAATATGTTAAAAAAAATTAGAATTACTGGCGTACATACAATTCTTTTTATATGTAGATACCTATGTTAAACAACTGTACTTGACATACAGAATAACAATAAGTAACTGTGTTAATATAGATATTAGATACTATAAATAAACTTGTCTTTGAATAGTAGAATATTGAAATATATTCTTAGTAATTTTTATAAAAAAAAAAAAAAAAAAACAACTCAACGCTGTATCCCGCATATGAAAGGATAGCAGAGGGTACCTAGTGTTAAGACACTCCGTTCCTCACTTTCCGCCGAATTTTCTAGGCATTGCGTGTTGAGTGGCAGAAATTATCGCCAGACTTTTGCCTAAATTAAAATATTAATAAATAATAATTTCGCCGAGTGGGGATCGAACCCACAACCGTTGCGTTACAGTCACACCCTCGTGCCCCTGCGCCGCGACTGCCTCAAAACAATCAGCTCAAGTATTTTTTATAACTGCGCCTTAATATTTATTATTTCACACACCGCTCTTGTGGTTTGCGGCCGGGTGACATTGTTCTGTCGCGATCTAAGGTTGCGGGACCGATTTCTTCACAAGTAAGATATTGTCCATACATATAAATATCGTAGTACAGACAGTTCGTTTCAAAAGTGTATGAAAAATGTCCTCGTTCATGTCCATATTTATTTTTTGATAATACGAAGAGAATGTCATATGTATGTAAACGTATAATTATTTCATTTGTTGAAATATCAGTAAATAAAATAATAACTCAAACCAACTATTGTTGAATTTACCAATTGATAAAAATGAAACAGCTTCACACTGTATTCCGCACACAGTAGACAGATGGAACTTAGTGATAAGACACTCCGAATCTCATTTTTCGCCGAATTCCAGAAGCATTGCGTGTTGAGTGGCGGAAGTCAACGCCGCGCTTTGTTTCGACACCAGAGCGACGAAATGAAAATATACAAAATTAAATAAATATTAAAATTTCGTCGCGTTTACACACTTAGGTCCCTGCGCCACGACTGGCCTGAATCACTAGTATGTAATGTGTGATATATAAACATTTTTTTGTGGAAATATTAGTAAGTTAGTTGAATAAACCAATTGATAAGATCGTTATTCAAGAACGATTAACAAATATATCCATGAATCGTCTCTCGTCACCCTCAAAGATAACTATGAAGTGCTGGCGACGTAACGCGAGTTAACTGTTTATTATTGAATTATTTTTTTCTTTACGTGTTACATAAATGTATGTTATATAAAAAAAAATGATTTGTTTTTACGTGTCATTGCTAAGTAGCTTACTTCGTGCCTTTGTGTTTTTTAATTTTGTATAATACTACATAATTACATAATTACATAATTTTGTATCTTAAATAGGATATATTTTTTTAATTAACTCTATATATTTATAAATTGTTCTTTAAAGTTTGAATAAACTAATAATTATTTACATAATATAATTTTTTTATACTTAAAATACAAATATTAGAAAATGTGCTAAGTATAAAAAAAATATATAGTGAAAATAAAAAAATAACAGCTTCACGCTGTATCCCGCACACACTTGGGTAGGCAGAGAGAACCGAGTGTTGCTGTTGCTGTTGTTGAGACTGCGATGCAATTATATTTACGCAGTGTAAGTGACCTAGTCACCACAGCAACAGATGATAATTTTTAATAAAACCAATAATTAAATTAAAAATTAAATCAGCTACACGCTGTATCCCGCACACAGCAGGGTAGGCAGAGATAACCTAGTGTTAAGGTAGTCCGTTCCCCACTTTCCGCCGAGTTATGGAGGCATTGCGTGTTGAGTGGCGGAACTCAACGCCGTGCTTCGCCGCAACACCAGAGCGAAGAAATGAATATAAATGTAAATAAATATTTCATCTCCTCAAGTGGGGATAGAACCCACAACCAGTCGATTTTACAGTCACACTTTGTGCCCCTGCGCCACGACTGGCCTCTAAAACAAATAATGTTTTTAAACTTTTCACAGATTCAATAATTTGAGTTAAGTCGTCAAAACTAGTGTGGCTGTGTAAACGCAAAGACTTTGGGTTCGATTCCCACTCAGGGTTCGTGGGTTATTTATTTAATATTTTCATTCTCCCGCTCTGGTAACAAGCCAAAGCGCGGCGTCGAGTTTCGCTGCTCAACACGAATGTCTAGCAAATTCAATGGAACGTTAGAAATGGATTACGTCGTTTTAACTTTAGTTGCCCTCCGGCTAAAAACCTAAAAAAATAAATAATTTGAAATAGATATAAAAAATTAAGACATGCCGTGCTTTTTAATGAGTTCATCCATGGTAAGTATCATATAAGTTGTTTTAAATTGCAGGGCTAATGGGTAGCGATGTGTTCCTCTGCTACAAGAAGTCAATGAACCGACCTCCCTTAATAGCTTACAAGCCAGAAGTATTATTTAGGTGAGTCTTAAATTTTAATTGTTATTTATAACATTTTTTATCTGTAATATTTTGAAGTTTTAGGGCCAGCTTCACCGGTCATGAATAAAGTTTTAGATAATAATCTAATAATTAATGCTATGTTACAAACAAATGATGATAATAAAAAAATAACTGTTTCTAATATTTTCAAGAATAATTTTCTCATTAATGAACGATAATAATAGATAACAATTCATACGATTTGTTACTTTTTAAAATTACAAATAAGTATGTAAAAATTAAACGCATGTGTCAAGTGTGTATCTACTAGATATTGCTATTCGAGACCTGTGAAACCAAAAATTATAGCTTGTCTGGCAGATAAGGCTACCCGGGGCTTTATCAGCTAGTGGTGAAACTGATCTTTATTTTTTTCACTTGGACATATTGATTGCTTAGTATAAGCAGCGTATTTAGCAGCGTAGCTCTACTAGTTAACTTTAAAACTTTTAATAAACTTTTTATATACTATAAGGTTCTTATATTTTTTAAATGTTTTTACGTAAGGTTACCTAAAAGAAATCACTAATAGTGATAAGGTGGCCTTTGCATGCCACAGTTATATTCCTACAAATATATTGTTCTCGTTTATTTTACTTGTGTTTTTGTTTTATTTTGTGTATGCAAAAAAGAATTTTTATTTTTTTTATCTTCTGTAGTGTTAGTTAGTAATATATCAAGTACCTATATAAAAAAAGTTATTATATTAGCTATAAATGTATGGGTAAAATGTAAAATTTTTTATCTCCCTACTAATCTTAGTGATTAATGCGTTAACAAAACAAACAAAAACTCAGAGGTCTATATATAGATACAAATAAGCGGTTATAATATTTCAAAATGAACGATATTCCTTAGTTACTATAACTTTTTCACAAGATCAAAAAATATACTGTATCATTACTAACAATGTGTGTATTTGTTTAATTAACTATACAAAATTGAGGCCATATGTGGTGCAGGTGCACAAGCGTGCGACTGATTGTTAACGAGACAGGTTATGGGTTCGATTCTCGCTCGAGGAAATGAAATATTTAATGTTTTCATTAGTTCGCTCTGGTATCGAGGCAAAGCACAGCGTTGAGTCCCGCAACTGAACACGCACTGCCTTTTGAAGTAGCGGGAAAATAGGGAGCTAAGTATCTTAACACTAGGGTTACCCACCCTGCGACAAGGGGGAAGAAGCTGAAAAAAAAGGAAAAACCTATTTTAGATTTTAAAGTGCCTTGTTGTTTGTTCATTCTAAAAAAATATTACTTTATTTCTTTAAATCAATCAATCCTATTGTTATTTTACTATAAACTAAAATTAAATATGCAGTTGTTATAAACAAAATCATCAATATAATTTAATCTTCTTCTTACAAAATAAAAGCAGTAATTGATACTAAATAATGTATTTTACTATTAATAGCAAAAGTAAACGTAATAACTTTCACAGAGTGCGTCAGTAATTATCGCCCAGCGGCGCTAAAAGGCTCCGTCTAATGAACTTTAGCCAACACTATAGGCGTAGTGTTTTAAATGCATTAAAATGCATATTTCTATTACTGAGACCTCTTTTAGCTATTATATTATTAACTTATATATTATTAATAATTTTATTAAAAAAAATATAAAAATAATTATATTATTAATTCACGTGTGAAAATTATCATGTTGAATATTTTTTAATATTTTTTTTTTGCTTCATTTTGGATCCTTTATGTAGCAGAGTAGGTAGAGAGAGCAGTGATAAGATACTCCTCACTTTTCGCCGAATTCTGGAGGCATTGCGTGTTTAGTGGCGGAAGAAATAAAAATATTAAATATTTCATTTACTTAAGTGGGAACCCACAACCTCTCGCATTTACAGCCACGATGCCCCCATAATAAATAATAATATCATGTTAATTATTATATTTAATTTCCCGGCTCTGGTAAGACGGTAAGCGGCGTTGACTTAACCACACAACACGCAATGTATTAAAATTTGACAGCAAACGAACATAGCAATACTTATTTAGAAAACGTATAAAAATTTGAACGTAGCGGGACTCGAACCCTCGCCTCCTGGAAACGGACGTATGGCTTAGTGGTCAGAGTGCCTGGTCCGTTTTCAGGAGGCGCGGGCTCGAGTCCCGCTACGTTGAAATATTTATACGTTTTCTAAATAAGTATTTTTCTTTCCTAAGTGTGGAATAACACTTTAAAAATGTTTAAGAACATAGCAATGCTCTCACACTTTCTTTTTGTCTTCACTCTTCAATCCTAGAAAAAGCGTGAAACTTCTAAAAATATTATTCTGGTAGATATAAAATATGTATATAGATTTATGATTATTTATTCACAGGTATCCGTCAGTAGATCGCCGTAGTTTGGCGTTCCCCACGTCGGTGCCGCTGTTCTGCTTGCCGATGGGCGCGACGCTCGAGGTGTGGCCGAATACCGCCTCGTCTCCCAAACCCGTGTTTTCCACTTTTGTTCTTACTGTCGCCGATGCTACTGACAAGGTCAGTCAATTAATTTAATTAAACATTATTTGTTTTTAGTTTTAATTGTTTATTTTGAATGGTGATTGATTAAATGTGGTTAATTTTATTTTCGATCGGTCTCGATTCTAAAGAATAAGGATTCGTTGTATGGTGGACTTACATTAAATATTAAATGCGCAGGGGCACACGCGTGTTGTTTATTGTAAACGTGGCAGGTTGCGAGTTCGATTCTTACTCGAGGAAGTGAAATATTTAATATTTTCAATTCTTTGCTCTGGTTTCGCGGCAAAACGCGGTGTTGAATTCGACAGAAATGGGGGACCGGAGTGTCTTAACACTAGCCTATCCATACGGGATATACTGTGAAGCTGATTTTTTTAAAATGATAATGATATGAATGAAATCGAATCTCTTGTAGGTGTACGGCTCAGCGGTGACATTCTACGAGCCGTACCCGCACGCGGCCGTGGGCGAGCCGCAGGCGGAGCTGCTGGGCTGGCGGCCGGGCCTCTCGCACACCACGCACTCGCTGCACGCCAACAAGTGCATCTGCTTGCTGTCGAGGTGGCCCTTCAGTGATACGTTTGAACGATGGCTCTTGTATATATTGGTATGTTACTATTTTATAAATAATAAAAAGGTAGTTTATCTATCTATATACATGGATAAATATGTCTTTCGTTGTTATAAAAGTATGGAAATGGAAAAATAATATGGCATAATAAAGCTTCTTGTAAAGAATTGCTGCGCAAGGATTTCTTGAAATTATTATGGGAACGGATAATAAAGATTTTTACGTTTTATAAGGCAGACCTACTAAATATAGAAATGGACTTAGTATTTTAATTTTCTCTTACTATAATTAATAACAAGAAAACATTTTTAAAATGAAGTTTAAACTTTTTTATTAAATTAATTGTTTTTTTTTCTTACAGGAAATGTCATGGAGTAAGGAACCATTAAATATTCCTATAGAACGATATATAACACATTTATTAGAAGAGGTGCCATTTCCTGAGCCACGGATATTATTACAGGTAACAAAATGTTTATTTCCTTGTCAGATAAAAAAAATCTGATAAATATGTAATAGCTTCATGCTGTATCCCGCATGCAGCAGGATAGGCAGAGATTTAAGACACTCTGTTCCCAGCTTTCCACCGAAATCTCGAGGCTGTGCGTGTTAAGTGGCGAAATTCAACGCCGCACTTTGCTTCAACACCAGATCGAAGAAATAAAAATATAAACTTTAATAAATATTTAATTTCCTCGAATGGGGATCGAACCCACAACCATGCGATTTGCCGTAGTTCAGTGGCACTGCGTCTGACTGTGAACGGCGACGACTGGTATGGGGGCAGTGGGTAGTTGAAGGGTAAATAAACAATAAAAAAATAAAGGTTTAATTTAATATATTTTTCTTTCTAGTTATCACCAACAAACGCCCACGACCGAGTAATAGTGACCCGCCGTGACGACCAGCCGCTGGTGCGCAGCGGCGCCGGCTTCCGGCAGCTGCTGCTGAACCTGGGACCCGACAACTGCTTGTTGTTGCTGGCACTGGCCATCACTGAACAGAAGATACTGATACATTCACTCAGGTAAATATATATTTCTTTATTAATTATAGTGTTTTTTTTACTTGAAAAAAATATTGGAGTGTTATAAGTTTAAATGTCTGCATGAGTATTGTATGTCTGTCTATGGCTTCATAGCTCACAAACGGATAATTTTTAATTTGTTTTTTTTTATTGAAAGGCGACTTTAAATAAAAAAATCTTACTTTACTTTGTTTTGTATTTTCTTACATTTATATGTTTTAAATTATTATTAACATTTTATTTCAGGCCAGACACGTTAACTGCTGTGTCAGAAGCAGTATCTAGTTTACTATTTCCGTTTAAATGGCAGTGTCCCTACATACCATTATGTCCGTTAGGTAAGTTTTTTTTAACATCTAATATAGTATTATTATTTTTTTAATAGAATTTTTTCTATTTTTGATTTTACCAACATTGAAGAGCCATTAAAATTTCGTTATTTTACGCAAATTTTCAGGTTTAGCCTTACGAACTTACCCCATTTTAATTAGCGTTTCGTATAGATAAAAAAAATTATACAGTAGAAATTGAACCAACAACCAGTGTTATTAGTGTTATTATCGGTCACTTTACATTTCAGTTTTTCATTCTACCTTTTTATTTGTAGGTTTAGCGGAAGTATTACACGCGCCATTGCCATACCTTATAGGCGTAGATTCTAGGTTTTTCGATCTCTATGAACCTCCACCCGATGTGACATGCGTGGATTTGGATACTAATAATATTACTGTAAGTATATTTAGTATTATTATTATATTTTTTTATTTTTTGGTGAAGTTGAAATTTTGTGATTAAGAGTTGTGATTTTTTTCCTTTAATGTAAAAGGTGAAACAATTTGCGTTTCGTTATCTTGGTTGCAAATCAATATAAAAATGTTAAAAATAATTATTAATATTAGCATTTAGATGCCAGTGGAATATTTCATACGATATGCTTATCCTGCTATACCGTTTGATCCATAAATTTAACACTAGAAAGCTCACGCATTACCACTATAAATAAAAGTGAAAGTTTTAATTCTTAGGATACCGTATCTCAAAAGAAAAAATAGAACCCTTATAATTTTGTACCGTAGCGTTTGGCGTTCCGTTCTGACTACCCCGCCAGGGATAAAGCGTGAAGTTAAGTTGAGTTATACTTTTTTACCTGTCTGTATGTCAAGACAATTTTTCTAGAGATTGTATCATGCAACATCAGGCATGAGTCAAAATTTTATTATTTATTTTGTTTGAAAAAAAAAAACGCTTTTTCATTTTTGGGAAAAAAAATATATTTTTTTAATTGTATTAAGCTTTTAAGGAGTAGTTAAAACAAGGGTTCCATTTAAAGTGGTGCTAACACTTCCACCCTGTATATCTGGCCCAGTAAATTACACTCACTGTGCGCGCTGTAATGTGCTTTAGTGTTGCGGTTTGATTCGCGGAGTGTCTCTATCTCTTATCCGCGCTTATCTGATAATACGTGAACTTCTATTTCAGGCTATATCAAGCTGAAATTTATATCAAAAAGCCACTAGTACTAGTTTGTTCTTTAGTACTCTGAGTGTGGGTGGAGTAGGTGGTTCTTTAATGCTCTTTATTATTTAAAAAAAATGGTACTTCTGTTAAAAATTGTATTCAATGTTTAATTCAGTTAAGCTTCGCTATGATTAAATATTATCCGTGTTTTCAGGATTTAGTCTTAATAAAGTTGTTGTTATTTTCTCTAATAAATCATAATCATTTTTATAAATTGTCTATACAAATATTATTTTCAGATATGCGAATCACAGAAACATATCTCATTGAAATTGTTACCGAAACGTCAAGCGCGATTGTTACGACAAACGCTCGAGCACCTGTTCACAAATATACGTCCAGGTATATATCTACTATTCCATTATAATTTGATATATGATAAATATTTAAGTAGTAAATTAAATTAGTGAAAGCAAATTATGTTTTAACTTTAAATATAAAAGAATATATAAGCCGAGAACAATGTCTTTTCATTATATTGTTTATTGTCTCGAAACTTGTAATATAGAGACCGGTCGTGGCGCAGTGGCACAGGGTGTGACTGTAAAATCGACTGGTTGTGGGTTCGATCCCCACTCGAGGAGATGAAATATTTACTTAAATTTATATTTCCATTTCTTCGCTCTGGTGTCG
>DWLH01000807.1:0-16401 GCA_018249795.1 Heliconius telesiphe telesiphe
AATTATTATCTGCCGTCGACAAGGAGGTAGATGTGAAAACGACAACTCCTTAGCGGTTCGGTCGACGGCAGCGAGCGCTCTCATATAAATATACTAAATACGAATACTTACTATAAAATATATAAATACTATTAAATGTATGTATGATTTTATGTATGTATATAAATGATAAATAAATAAATTACAATATTGAAATATATAAATGACACATATTAAATGAACTATAAATGTAAATAATAGTTCCCTACACACACAATAGTCAACGGTTCAATTTCTAGCGGTGGAAATGATTGTTTTTATTTCGTCGATCTAGTAAAAGCTAAAGCGCGGCGTTGAATTCCGCCACTAAACAATGTGTCGAAAGTTATGCAGTGTGTGTCGAGTGGAGTTTCGTAACTCCTGATTCCCTCTGCCTATCCTGCTTTGTGTAAAATACAGTATGAAGCTAAAAAAAACATACGATCATACAACAACAACAATACCAATCCCCATACAACGTAACAACAATTCCGTACATTATTTGAGAATTAATTTATGGACCTTTTACGATTTCTCCGGCAACCACACAATGGTAATTAATTAGAAACACTAGATACATAATCTTATTACCGGGGAACCTTTCCATTGAAGATTCAGAGTGGAGTCTCTTATAGCGTAAAAATTACATTTAACTTAGAAAAAAAATATATAAAAAAGATTTCTTTTCTATACTATTTTAATCACTTGCATTAAAGTATTGTAATTATTTATAAGAAGTGGTGCATCAGTTTGTACCGAAAGTGAAAAATATTTGCAATTTTGTTTGCAAAATTATATTAAAAATAAAATAAAGGCTCTTGACACACAGACAGACAGACAAACGGACATACAACAAAGTGATCTTATAAGGGTTCCTTTTTTCCTTAGAAGGTACGGAATTCTAAAAAGTTCTCGATAAATGTACTAGATTCAGACAATACCGGATAATTTTGCTAGAGAAGAAGAGAAGCCATTGCGTGGTGGGACAACGCCTGACTGACTGACGATTATGGGATTGATCCCCACTCGGGTAATTAAATTATTTTCATTTCTCCACTCAAATATGACAAAATGCAGCAATAAGTTGCGTCACTAAAAACGCAGTGTTCCACATTTAGGTGGAGAGGCTCTCTTTGCCTAGCATGCGGGATAAAGCGTGAAAAACAAAAAATAATAACAAAATAATTATATCGCTTCAAATCACGCCACAAGAATTCACAAATTAATTTACTACTCACTCGTCTTTGTCGCTGTTACAGAACAGCCATTCGTGTTAGTAATAAATTATTCGGAATTACGAAGATGCTGTTTTAAAATTTATGCCTCGAATGTAGCGAGAATTACAAAACATGTTTCATTCTATTCGAAATTTGGCGGAATTTTTGCCACAACCGCAATATCGGTGAACTGTACGGTACGCTGTTAGAGCGACGTCAATTAAATTTTGTTAAAGAGTTCCTAAATTGCTACTAAATTTGGTGGACGTTAAACTTGTTGTGCTCAGCAGATTAGGAATCGGTTACGAATAATGAATGGAAAAGAAAGTGTTGCTTGTTAAAACTAAATTTTAAAGATTTTCTTTTTACAATCACCAAAGTAATGAGACTAAGATTTGTTTTTAACTTATACTTACACGCTGTATACGGCACATAGAGAACATAGGGAACTTGGGAGCTTAGTATTAAGACATTTGGTTCCTATTAAGATATTTCTACTTATTTAGAAAATTTAGTTTTCAAAATAAGCTGTTAGTTTAATTTTAGGCTTCTAAATAAGTATTTTTCTTTGCTAAGTGTGGAATAACATTTTGAAAATATTAAATATAAGATACTTCTGTGTCCACCCTTTTCTGGAGACATTGCGCTTTGAGTGTGTTCACAAAGTTTGTGGTGGTATTATATAAGATTTTTGTGGTTCGCAAAAATCTGATATAATATGTGGTGATTTTAAAAGTCGTCAGAATATAGAAATAGTAACGTTAATCTGATCCCAGAATAAAAAAAATCCACTTAAACTCCCCTCAAATTCGTTCAAATGGAAAGAAAATCACTTGCATATTTAAAAATTCCCAAAACCACTTGTCATTCCAAAAGTACGTAGTTACTTATTTCATTAATCTTTTTACTAATGGAGAAAAACTCCATTTAGTTCTTAAGTTTTACGCCGTTTGCGAAGTTTGAAGAGAACGAAATGAAATTTGGCCGCCTTTTAATTACTTTACAACGCGATTGATGTCGAATGGAACCTGGTTAAGCGAAGAACGAAGTGCTGGCTCGGACGAAGCATTTTAATTATATAGTTCACTGAGTTGGTAAACTTCTATTTTAATTTTGTGGGTTTATTCAAAGTTTTTAGAGCTAAATTACTATCTATATGTTTATACAATTTCACGGTATCCTGCACAGCAGAGTGCAGAGACACTTTGACAAGAATAATATTCGAAATATTATAAAATTCGAAATATGGCGTATCTAATAACAGAACTCAACGCCGCAGTTTTAAGTAATATTTTAATATCAAAAGTTCTTGCTTTTAGAATAGAATCCATACTATGGGCGTAAAATTAAGAACGGAGTTAATAATACAGAATTTACTATATATTCAAGCACACAAAAGAAGTGACTTAAAAGTAAAATTAAATTAAATGTACCTCTATACTAATATGTTTTTGCCTATCTCAAAAAGTACTGGTTCAATTTGAAAAATTGTTCATTTATTTTAGGTGAAGTGCTATATGATATATGTATTACATCACGTTAATAGTTTCATATATCTTGAACGTAAAGAATATAATATTATTACAGAACTTTTAGTTATTTCCATTTGACTACAGATAAGTGGCAGAAAAAAGCTTGTAGGAAATAAAACTACACTTGACTTGTATAAAAGTTTTGGTCTTTGTCGAAACAAATTTGTAAATCACTTAACAAAATCTTCAGATGTTTATATACAAAAACTGATCATGTTTGCGATTCGCTCCATCGATCAAAGAACATAATAAAATTAAGGCTTTCCAATTTAACTAAAGCTCCCAACTGATGAATGGCGCCCACAGTCACCACCCACATGGTAAAATATTTTTATCACATACTAAAGGTATTCTCTTACTTGGTCCGGAAACATTCCTTCAACCAAAATTGATGATTTAAAGTTTTAATTCCCTTGTGGATACTCTAAAATAAAAGTCTATTTAGTGCAAAATATGTGCTTTCTTATTTTAATAAAGTAAAAAAATCTAAGGTCCGCCGTAATATAAATTGATTCTGTCGGTTGACATATTCCAATACAAATAATTTCCGACCTCGCGAGAATTCCTCTGAATATTTTTTATCTCTTTAAAAAGTAGCCTATATCTTCCTCCATAACATGGAGATATTAATCCGGACAAACAGAAAGACAGACGAGACAAAACCTGTTAAATAGTTTTTTAGTATAGTGTAAATATACTATTTGCACTTGATAAAACACGGTTATTTTAAAACCACAGACAGACACTTAAATTTCATTTATATGTAACAGATTGAGCGGTGCGTTGGGAACGGTATGTGACAACTACGTTCCCTCTGCCCACCCTGTTATATGTGGAATACAACATAAAGCTATGGAAACAAATTCGACCAAGGGTCGGACTCGCCCACCGAGATTTCCGTGTCAATTTGATGATTGTAGGTCAACGGGAGCCTGACTTATAAAAGTTAATAACTTTGCTTACTTTGAATGAAACATAATCATTTTCATTTTCAATGATGTACGTATAATTTTTTTTCTTTCGATTTTTTACCTTTTATCTGTATTGTCATGATTCATATTTCTGGATCTATAAAGTGATCTTATAAGAGACCCATTTTTTTCTTTACAGATCAGTAACTAACTGCCAAAATGTTAAAACTCTGCCCAAATATGTTAAAACAAAATCTACTTAACCAACAATAGAGAAAACTACAATAGAATATAGTTTAATCCTTTCAACATACAACAAAGTCATACGTCAGATGAACATTGAAACAAGCAAGTAAACGATTTAGCGGCGATACTATCTACAATTCCACTGCATCTTCAGACATCCTACGGAAGATGTCCCACCGCATTGTCTTGTTATCAATCTTATTCATTTGTTTAATCATTAACGGCTCACTTGATCACTGCTCCGACAAAGCACGTGTTAAATGGTTTCCACAAACTAAATTTTCCTACATTTCCAACTCCAAGCGATTATATAGCTTCTTGCTTAGAAAATTAGAATTATTTTGCATTGATTGTAGTTTTGTATCGACAATACGGTAAAATTACATCATAAGTTGGTAATATAGGAAAATAGATTGTATAAGTGTGTCATAAATATCAGAATTGCTTGTAACGGCGGCTGTGGGCAAAAGACATAAAGGGTAGGTGTTACCGAAGAAAATATGAAGGTTTGACGAGGGTACGATATTAAAGTACTTATCCACGCCTTGATCTATTGATTTCCTCTAAAACATTAGATTATATTGTAAAATGAGAATGGTGGTGTACCATTGGGCAGATAGACCTCTACTGGTTTGCCATGTTGGTTGGACGTTTTGGTGATATGATATTTCATAGCGAACTAAAAAGACGAATGAAAATTATCGAATATTTCCTTTGTAAGTGTTGTAATTCAAGTAATAGTTTCTCTGATTTAATATAACAATTGAATGAAGTAACGTTGTAGCTTTGGTAATTTCATGAAAAGTTATAGTCATAAAAAAAATGTTCTTTTCGCCCCCACTTTGCCTCCTGCCTACGTTTAATATTTTAGAAACATTGCTTATTTGTAACCAAATCATTTATAATATAAAACTGGGAGGCTTCGTCC
Organism: Heliconius telesiphe telesiphe; assembly: GCA_018249795.1. NCBI lineage: Eukaryota > Metazoa > Arthropoda > Insecta > Lepidoptera > Nymphalidae > Heliconius > Heliconius telesiphe. The sequence goes on from DWLH01000807.1 coordinate 4,853, forward strand.
CTGGCTCGCTGGAAATATATATATTCTTCTAAAAAACAGGGATGTATTATTTTTTTACTTTCGCGATATTGATTTCACACTACTATATAAACATCAGTCACGCAAATTTTCGAAATACTGCGTGTTGAGTGGTGGAGCTCAACGCCGCGCTTTATTTAGTTACCAAAGAGGGGAAATAATCCTAATAAATCTTTATTCTCTTCTCACAAAGCTTGTTCTTTACGAATATACATTTAAGAGAGAAACCAGTGGCGAACAGTGAAAAACTAATGTGACATACAGGTATCCAAACTGGGTATACTACCTGTTTTACAGATCACCAGCCACTCGCCATTACATAAATTAAAATAAGAGTAGTTTGTGTCAAATAGAAAATATAATATTGACTAATTGTTAGTATTTAGTATATCATATTTTAAATTTACATTAAACACATACATATATATATATATAATCGAGTATAAAAGGAAACATTCAAACCTCAACCGATGCCGTACAAGTACCGCAGCAATTCATTCGTCTTTCCGGAGTATAGGAATATACGTTTAGTACTTGAAATCGTCTCTAAATACAGTTCATTTTGCCTCTTGTAATATACTTCTGTGTAGAGAAGTGTATTTAGAGTTAGAACAGAATATGTTTAAATTTCTATAGGTTCGTTCTTATATAATTTTAGAAAATACGTGCAAAATTTCAGAAAATTGGTGTAAAGCATTTTTTGCCTCACAATATCTTTTTTTAGCTTCACACTGTATCCCTCATATAACAGAGTAGGCAGGGGAAACCTAGTTTTAATATATATATATAGTATTATGTTCACCACTTTCCGCCCAACTTTTCAGAAGTACCGAGTTCAGTGGCGAGATTAAACGCCACGCTTTGTTTTGTTACCAAAGTACATGTACAGTATGAGTATAAACTCATACCCTCCGGCACTAAGTTCTGCCTACCCTTTCGCATATAATATCAAAGTGGAAAGGAATTTAAAGTGACACTATGCATATAGTACTTTTTTTTTCTTAACAATACTCAACGCCGCGGCTCATTTTACCAGAGCGATCAATTGAAATAATGCATTCCACTGAGTTGCTAAGCACTATTATTTTTTTAGTTGAGCTTCACGCTATGCCCCACATACAGTAGGATATGCAGAGGGATCCTGATGACTTTCACTTCCATCTCCACTTTCCTCCGAATTCTTGAAGCATGGCGTGTTGAACAGCGGAACACAGCGCCGCGCTTTGCCTCTTTACTAGAACGAAAAAAATGTAGAAGGCCATGATGGCTTTTAAATAGAAGTAATAAAATAAATATAAATATATATTCTCACACGTGAAATCTATGCCTTATTTAAGAAAACTCTAGCTTTTAATTTATTGCGGCGGTCCAAGTCTCAGCACTGCACATCCTCTTTCATCGTTACCTTCTTAATAAATAAACATATACGTATATAACAATATTTCTGTTATATATTTTTTGTATATTTTTCATTTGCTAGCATACTTTAGACCTATACGGCGTTCAATGCCACTTCTCAACACGCAATGTCTTGCGAAGTATGGGAAAACATGTTTCCTCTGCATACACTGCTTCATTCGGGATACATCGTGAAACATTACTCCTAACGGAATTGCCAGAAAGGAAGCAGCGCGTAACGCTACGGTTTCTACATACATCTTTCGCCTCGTCTACTGTTTATCAATCTCCGGGGTGTTCTCACGCGTAATACGTGATCTTTGTCCATTTATACTGTGTTCTTAAACGGTAACCGAGTTCTCCTCGAGCCTCCTTTTTTCATAATGTATCTTGTTGAAAAATATTTTAAAAGGACCATTTGCGCATAATTATGTAAAAGTTGATTGAATGCCTATTACTTATCTAATAATGATTTTTTTGTTATTGGTAACGGATTGATCAATAAGGAGAATTAAAAAGATTGTATCATCTTTTTTTAGTTCGAAAAAAATCGAATAGTTCAGATTATATTTTATAAGTTACAAGCTTTTACTCTTTTGCGACTTCCTTCTTATGGTCGATTAATTGAAAATAACTAAGAAATGTGTATAACACTTGACATATTCTAACTGTCCGAGTTCTCTACAGCAGTTGGAATGGGTTACATCGAAATAATTAACGTAATGTTATATAGTATTCCTCATTAAATGGACTATCCAGCACATAAAAAAAACAAATTGAACCAGTAGTTTCTGAGATTGGCGCGTTCAACTTCAATCTAACAATATCTTATAGTAATATGATTATAAATATTTTCATAAATTTACGAAAGGCTTAAAAGATTAATAATAACCTAATAACTTACTTAAATAATTTACAATACACACACTGTCTGAGCTTAGTAAAAAAATTATGAGCGTAAACCATATTAAAATTTATAAAATTAATCAAAAGACTAGTTTATAAGACCCAAGCGTATATCGCCAGGAGGCGTCTTTGTGTTATATCATGCATGTGTTAATGTAGCTTGGTTTGATGAAATAGAATAGTCTCTTTTCTAAACATCCTAAATTGTCCCAAAAATGCTCTCCTACTCTAAACAAACGACCAATCTAATCTACCCAACACCCCTATGCCTTGCCCTAGTCTGTATCAGTAAATAACCGTTTGATAAAACTCCATGCATTCAAAGCTATCAGTTTATCGAAGCGTGTGAGGCTCTCAGAGCGGAGCGTGCACGGTGCATAGTGCCCTGCAGTCCCATCTCATCTGCATCTGCTGGGAAAATGACATTTCCAATCACCGCTTTTTCATCTGCCAACAAAGCGGTCTTTGAGAGACCATCGAACCCTCAGATTAGATTAGTCGTAGAAGAAACTGTTTATGAAAACTACGAACGAAAATAAATAATAATATTTTCTGCCCAATTTTTTAGGTATTTGCGTTTGGTGAGGCGCTACTCTGCGCTTTGTCACCAGAGCGGGAAAACGAAAATAATTTGTTTATTCCTACTCCTAAGTGGAGTTCAAACTCACAAAAGTCGCGATTATAATCATTATAATCAGGCGCAGTCACATTACGTCATGATGGTTTAAATGGCTTGTTTATACGAGTACATATAATAGGAAACGACCCTGAAAATATATGCTGATGAAAATGTTTTTCGTGTGTTTGTTTAGTTTAGTGTTTTGTTGTTTAATTTTATCTGGACATTTACTAATTTAAAATTAATATATCGTTTAAAAACTATGCCATCATGCCACATCCCCAACCTGTAGCTGTTCGTTGGTTTCACAGCTCCACTCCTCCCTGCATAGACAATAGACGAATTTCTCGGATGAGAGCCGTTCCAAAGAATCGCACTGTTATAATGATTGTCTGCCGATAAAAAACTTTGTATTGCTTTGTTGAGCAAACTCTTTATTGAGAGGTGGATTAAAATTCATTTACGACTCTACATACTTTTGTAGCTATGCGAAATGCGAAATACGTTACGCTGTCGGTTAAAGATGTAAATCCATCTATAATATATAAGAATAGGCCAGGGGCATAAGCGTGCAACTGTAACCACGACAAGTTGTCGATTCCATTACCAGTTGAGAAAAAGAAATATTTAATATTTTCATTTCTTGGCTCCAATAACGAGGTAAGCCGCGGCGTTAAGTTCCTACACTCAACAAACAAAAATTCCTAAATTCGGCGGAAGATGGTGAACGGAGCGGCGGAAGTGTTGTAACACTAGGTTCCGAGGTTGTGGTAACATCGTGAAGCTAAAAAAATATTTGTATTATCATTCATTTATGTTTACTTATTATAAAATGAGTACTACTAAAATTGTGATAATGAATTGTAAAAATTAATCAACATTTTAATATTAGATGTCGTGTTGGCGCCATGGAGCAGCTGTGGATTATGTTTAAATCATTTTTATTTTACTGCCCTGGTACACAAAGCGCGGCGTTGATTCCCGCAACTCTACACGCAATATTTCACATATTGGGTGGGAAGTGAGAAATAGAGTGTTTTAACACTAACACAAAATTCCTTCTAGTATGCGTCAAATATTAAATTAATTTGACACCGAAATTGACATTGAGTTTCAAAAAAACTTCCAAAACAAGTCTCCACGAAGAAGCAACAGTAAAACGGGAACTCCCCACGACAACAATACAATTTCACACACGAAATCTCACCAAAGGACCAATTTGGAGCAAATTTCAGCCTTCCTTAAACTGTTTATCAGCAGGCCGTTTTGATTCGATTATTTCTTGCTCGGGACTAACTTTGTTGAAATTTTATCAAAGAGAAAAGCCAAGTTTCGGAAACATTTAACTTTGTTAAATTTTTATTTTTGATTTTATTTCATTTATTGTACCTAAACGTACTGTGATCTATTTTTATTATACTTCCTTGTATCATTGTTTTCTTTATGTTTGTTAATAGATTCCATTTCCGTTTAACTTAAGTTATATGGATATAGTAATAATAATACATAATATACCTTCTATTTCCATTTTTCTTTCCTAAGTGTGGAATAACACTTTAAAAGTGTTTAAAAACATAATATACCTTTTTTTATTCTTTTATCCGCTTTTTTATATATTTACATTTGTGCAGGTAAATCATTTATTTTACGTTAACTCTGTATCCTACATGGCAGGGTAGGCAGGGTGACACTAGGACACTCCGTTCTACACTTTTTACTCAATTTTAAGACCGAGCTTTGCCTTCTTTCCACATTGAAGAAATAGAAATATTTAGTTACCCCAAACGAGAATCGAGACCACAACCATCACCATTGAAATTGTTCACAAATTGTAACATAATGTACATAATATACCATTATATACCATTTTATATACCGACCTTGCTAAAGAATACGAGGCAACTCCATACAAAAGGAAGTAAAACGACAAACCCAGAACATAAAACACAGAAGGCATAATTCACTGTCATTACTCACAGTTTTACGTTTCAACCGAGTACCGACTCTACTTACCCACCTACAGTACGATCAGCGAGTCGTGGCCGCCCTGAAGTTATCTTAAGATGGATGCGCGATTTGATATGAGGATTTTTCTGACTAATGATTATTTTCTTTCCGATCGTACAATGTCCAAGGGTCCAGAAAACCTTACTTTAGGATGGCCACAACTCGACGACCATGCTGTAATTTGGTAGCGTTTAATTTGGTAGCAATAGACAGCGTCTGAATGTAAGCGCAACAATTGTGGTTTCTATCCCCACTTCGTTCCCCGACGAATATTTAAATTATTTTCATTTCCCCGCTCTTGTATACAAACCGCGGCGTTGAGTTCCGCCACTCAGAACGTAATCCCTAGAAAATTGTACGGAAAGTAGGGAACTGAATATTTGAACACAAGCGTCTTTCTGCCTTCCTGGTTTCTTGAATAAAGTTGTTTTTTTTATTTAACTCGCCACTCGACGAATGTTAAAGAATATTGCTAAATATGAAGTTACTAAGAGGCCAGGTTAGGAGGCAGATGTAGCGCTGGGGCACAATTATACGAACGACTGTATACTCGACAAGTTGGGAATTTGATTCCAACTCGAGGGAAATAATTATTTAATATTTTTTATTTCTCTGGTACATGCATCGAAGCAAGGAGTGACGTTGAGTTCCGCCACTCTACACGCAATATCTTGAAAATTGGGTAGTGCATGGGGAACTAAATATCTTACTACTAAGTTTCCTCTCCCTTCCCTTCTATGTGCTGACGTTGCTTCTACAGCGTAAAGCTAATAAACAATACAATAGGTTCAAGGTCAAAGTCAGAACAGCCACTACTGCATATTAAGTTTACTTAAATAGATAAATGTTTGTTCAAAACAAATCATCTAGCATTATGTCTTTAAGTAGAAACCTTGAGACATATTCCTAAGAAAAATATTAATTAATTTCATTTTCATACCTACTCCCACTGACAACTTTTACATGTAAAAATATTTTTAATGCTTCACGTTGTATTCCAGCACAAAGCATGCACAGGGAGGAAGAATCTGGGAACATAGTCTTAAGACACTCCGTTCCTATTAAGACTTTCACTCCCCGCCAAATTCTCGAGGCATTGCATTTTGGCGGAACATAACGCCTCGTTACAAGAGCGACCAAATGACTATATTAAACATTTCATACCCCCGAATCGAACCCACAAACGTCGTGCTTACATATTACATTTAAATACAAATTTGGAAGTATTATCACATTGTGTCAAGTGGTAGCCAGGTTTTACTGTACACATAATGAACATGGTTTCGACCATTATTTTACATATATTTTAACTGGGGCCAGGAACAAAGTGTGATTGTAAAATCGACTGGTTGTGGGTTCGATGCCCACTCGAGGAGATGAAATATTTATTCAAATTTAAATGTCCATTTCTTCGCTCTAGTGTCGAGGCAAAGCGCGGCGTTGAGTTCCGCCATTCAACACCCAATGCCTTTAGAATTCGGTAGAAAGTGGGTAACGGAGTATCTTAGCACTAGGTTCCCTCTGCCTACCCTGCTGTGTGCGGAATACAGAGTTAAGCTAATTTATTTTGATTTTTTTTAAATTATTTGTACTTCCCTACTCTATTCGAGCGAAAGTTCGGGGTAGCAGGGTAGGCAGAGGAAACTAAGTATCAAGACACTACGTTTACCAGCCTCCACCTAGTTTTCGAAACATTGTATGTGAGTGAAGGAACTAAAACCAAAAGATACTTTGTCTTGTTACCAGGACGTCCGAATAGAAATAATTAACTTCCGGAGAGGAAATCAAACCCACAACTATCACGTTTACTATCAATGTACCACCTACGCCACAAACGACCTTATACTATCTTTTATTATATTTTATCGTAAATATATTCGATGTACAGAGTTACAGACACACTTTTACATTGTTTTATTATAGTATAGATAAATTGGGGCAACAATTGTATTTACTTATTGATGAATACTTTCAAGTGTTTCAATTTATTATAATATTAACAATATGTATTTTTATGTGTTATTCACGTATAGTCATATTTAAACAAACTGTCCAAATACATTCTAATCTATACCTAAAACATTTTTTTTTAGTTCCACATCGTTTCCCGATCATAACAGAGTAGCCAGAGGGAATCGAATAGTAGTGTCTTCGTTTCTCAATTTCCGTTCAATTTTCTCCGCTTTTCTCCCCGCCCTTTGTCTTTTTACCAGAGCAAGAAAATAATTAATTACTTCCACTGGGAATCTAATTCGCAAATGTCGCGTTAGCAGACAGACGCCTAGCCGCTGCGCCACGACGGCCTTGAACGATAAAAAATATTTATTATCACTAACATATTAACTACTACACTAACATATAATACCTTAAACTACATATAAACCATAATACCTTGTGAAAGAGAAAATAATGTAAATGCGTAAAGAAAAAAAAAAACGTTCTCGAAAAAATGTGGCGTTAAGTTCTGCCACTCAATACGAAATATCTTAAAAATTTAATAGAAAGTGTGGAACAGAGTATTAACACACTAGGCAAGGAGACTGTCTATTCTGCCAATTACAGAATATAAAAAGGTGTACCTAATGGCTAGTTGTACATTAATTAAATTATCAATCAATTATCAATGAATCAATAATAATCATTAATTAAGATATCATTTTTTTATTATTTATATAAATAAAATCCAAAAATTCAGCTTCACGCTGTATCCCGCACACAGCAGGGTAGGCAGAGTGTACCTAGTGTTAAAACAAACTGTTCCCTATTTTCCGCCAAGTTCTGGAGACATTGCGTGTCGGAACTTAACGCCGCGCTTTGCCTAGACACCAAAGCAAAGAAATGAAAATATAAATGTAAGAATATACTTCATTTCCTCAAGTGGGGATCGAACCCACAACCAGATCGACTGGTTACACTTGCCTGCGCACGATTGGCCTCTTCTTCTTTATATAAGACCCATTAACTAATAACGGAGGCATCAACATACTATTTGTGTAAACCGGTTATTTTTTTATTTTTTTAAAGTCATCGCCTCTCGATATAACGCCATAACAAAAATTTTAATGGAATCTTATCTTTTGTAACAAAGTGTTTAACGATAAACATAATTTATCATTGATTTTGATAACAAAAAGTTTTTTATTGTTTTTTTAACTTCACGCAGTATCCCGCACAGAGGGCCGTAGGCAGAGGGACTCTGGGAACATAGTGTTAAGAATATTTGTTCCTATTAAAACACTTCCGTTTCCCACTGTTTAGATTGTTCACTTTGAAAAATATAAAACATACTATGTATTTTTAAAAAAATGTAATAGAAAATATATTAAAATACAAATATTATAAAAAAAATATACAAATAAAAAAATACTTTATTTATTTATATTATAAGGTATAAAAAAATCGACGAGGATGGGATTCGAACCCACGCGTGCAGAGCACATTGGATTAGCAGTCCAACGCCTTAACCACTCGGCCACCTCGTCGTGTGCTCGAGACTCTGAATTATATAACTACATTCTAAAAACTATATAGATAGGTCTGTTGATAATACTTTAGCGAAATTAAGACGATATTTATGAATTCGATTTCGTTTAATAAAATGTTTATATTTAAATTATCAATTGACTAACTTGTAACCCTAATATGTGAATGTTTGTGAAGATGGATGTTTGTTCCACTTTCACACAAAAACTACTAAATGGATTTGGATGAAACTTAACAGTAATATTACTTACGTATCAAAATCATACATAGATTAAAAATCCGCTTAGGATGTTTTATAATTTGGCTATAATATAATGATAAGTAAAAGCGGGCGAAGCCGCGTTTGGATTGATAGTAATATATAAAATATACTTTTATGCGAACTAAAAAATATGCATTGGTTTTGACACAATAATCATGTAAACTTATTATAATTTATACTAGTAATTAAATAATAATAATTAAATAGAATTAGCTTCACGCTGTATCCCGCACACAGCAGGGTAGGCAGAGGGAACCTAGTGTTAAGACACTCCATTCCACACCTTCTGCCGAATTTTGGAGGCATTGCGTGTTGAGTGGCAGCAACTCAACGCCGCGATTTGCCTCGACACCAGAGCGAAGAAATGGAAATATAAATTTAAGTAAATATTTCATCTCCTCGAGTGGGGATCGAACCCACAACCAGTCGGTTTTACAGTCACACCCTGTGCCACTGCGCCACGACTGGCCTCTAATAATAATAATATTTTCTTTAATTATAGTTCGATTTCTTTACATTTTTAAAATGATTTTTAAAAAGTAGGAGGTTTTATTTTTCGACGTCTATATTTATATACATCGATAAGTATATACCTACAGTATTTAACTTAAGTAGTCATTATCGAACTTTATCTATATGTATCACTCTATTAACTTCCAATTTTTTTTTATTTTTTTTTATTTATATACATCGATTTCTCTGTCATTTATGTAGTGTGTTACCGAAATGTTCCCATTGGAATAGAAAGAGACATTTAATTTTATAGACACATCACGACCATATACATATATGTATGTTTCATATATTTTTTATAATAATTGCATAATTTCTTCATAATTAATTTTTTTTTATAATATTTGCATATTTTACTAATCATTATAATGTAAAATGTTTTTGTTCTCCCTTTTCTTTTCTTTTTGTAATTACGTTTATGTTTATTTTCTATCTTTAATGTTCAGTTTTTTTTTTAAGTTCATTGTATAAATTGAAATGGTTGTAAAGCCGGACGCAATATACGCATGCAGTGTTTGCTTCGAACGGCTATACATTATTGATATTATATTGTGCTTGTAAAATTACTCATTTAAAAATGTAATAGCCACTAGCAAACCAAATCAAATAAATAAAAATAAATAAATATTTGCTTCTTGTACTGATTATCTGATAACAAGAATAAAACAAAATGAAAGATGCTTAGTTTTTTTTTATGGAAAAAGACAAGCGGCAACAGGCAAATGAGCATATAGGTCACCTGATGGTAAGTGATCACCGCCGCGATCCCGTGCAACACCAAAGGAGCTACAGGCGCGTTGCCGGCCTTTAGTTTTGACTTATTTATATTTCTTTCGTTTATCAAAATACTCTTTCTTCCTTTTCTTTTGTTTTCGTTTAGCTTCAAGCTATGTGTCGCACACAGCAGGGTAGGCAGAGGGTATCTGGTATTGTTAAGACACTATCTGTTCAGAATTCCGTTTTGAGTTCTGAGTTCTGATTTCAGGATTGTGTGTAGAGTAGCGGAACTCAACGCCGCTATCAAAACATTCATACATAAATTATGTATTTACTAAACAATAAACATACATACATACTAATGTACGTTACCGAACGAACCCACAACCGCCGCGTTACAGTCACATCTTTGTGCCCGTATAGTATTTTATTGATAATAATTTATAATTATCAATAAAATATTATATTGAGGCCAGTCGTGGCGCAGTGGCACAGGGTGTGACTGTAAAATCGACTGGTTGTGGGTTCGATCCCCACTCGAGGAGATGAAATATTTACTTAAATTTATATTTCCATTACTTCGCTCTGGTGTCGAGGCAAATCGCGGCGTTGAGTTGCTGCCACTCAACACGCAATGCCTCCAAAATTCGGCAGAAGGTGTGGAACGGAGTGTCTTAACACTAGGTTCCCTCTGCCTACCCTGCTGTGTGCGGGATACAGCGTGAAGCTAATTTAATTTTTTTTTTAATTTTAATAATTTATAATAATCTATATTAATTGTAAATTTAATGTATTTAGAATTTTATTTTAGAAACAAAGATTTTATATTATAATTATTATAAATACCTTAAATTATTTTCTTACGTTTAATAAATAGAGCCCGAATGACTGAGGAGCATTTTTCTTTGGTAAATTATATCTAAAAAAATATATATTTATATAATAATTATATATTGAATAAAAAAGAAAAAATGGCGAAAATATTAAAAAAAGAAAATAAACTATAAAAACCCTAGAGGCGAACCAAGGTCTTCTGCTTGGTGAGAATTCCCGACTCCCCAGTTGAGCTATTATAAGTAAATTATACATTGTAAAATTTACCTTTGTATTCTAAATATATTTTGTAGCAAATTAACATTTTTTTAAAATGAAACTTTACTAGATCGATTTATCGCTCTCCAAAAATATAATTATTGGAGCTGTTTTCGAGATTCAGATTAGAATTACTTGCCTTCGTGAGGAATTATAAATGTTTCTCTTAAAAATATTTTAGAGTTTTAGTTAAAGTTCCTGTTTGATTATCACAGTTATTTTTTATAGTGGTCCCTGCTACCAAGAATGACATAAAAGTGGTTCTTGATCAAGGAAGGGTTGAGAACCCCTAATATAATGAGCAATTCGGGATTTATGTGCGACAACATCGTAGCCACGTTCGGTTGTCATACATACGTTATAAGTTATATTTTTAAGCTAGCAGTAAAATAGCGGTAACTAATATGAAAAACTAAACTAAACTAAACTAACTTCACGCTTTATCCCTAGCGGGGTAGTCAGAGAGAACGGAGCGCCAAACGCTACGGTCTCTACATACCTCTTTCGCCTCGTCCACTGTCATCAACCTCTTCA
>DWLH01000808.1:0-16389 GCA_018249795.1 Heliconius telesiphe telesiphe
TTTTTTTTTCATTATTTTTTTAATATATATATACTCCAATAAAAGTATAATATTTGAACTTTACCTAAAGCGTTATTTTATACGTTATGCTTGTGCAAAATTTCAATTGTTTATCTTAACAAATAAAAAAGTTATCGATTTTTGATCTGATACAGACCTCGATTGCCCATAGTGCGACGTTTCACCGTCCCACCAGTGCAGCTAAAGCACGAATGAATCTGTTGACAGTAGCAATACGCTTTTCTACATCAATTTGGTATCGTCCGTCTCTACTAATCAGAATTCCCAGAAATACCTCTTCATTCGCTTGTTTTAATATCTTTCCACTTACACTAATTTGTCATTTCGCCCTTATTTCATTTCTTTCAAATAACAGATCCCATATTTTACTCTCATTGAGTTATACAAATACAAATTGAACACTAAAGTTGAAATGTCACAACTTTGTTTAATACTCGATAGGATGTCAAATCAATGCCACGTGGCAGGTGCACACAGTAGAGATAATTTTAAACCGCATCAAATGGCAAAACTAACGAATGTTTTTTTTTAAAATAAAGATTAATTCTGGACGAAAATAAGATAATATTTTTCATTAATATTTTGAATATAAAAATACCGTATGTGAGTCAACCAGAGGAAAAAGCATCAAATTTAAACATATATACAGCCACAATAAAATATGTATAATATTAGTGTGACTGTGTTACAATTTCACATGAACTAAAGTAAGTTGTAATTAATAATCATTTAATTAGGCCAATCGGTCTTATAGTTCAAATTCAATTAGCAGCACAAATGAATCTATCTAAATCCAAAGAGTGATTGCTTGAAAGCTATTTAATGTTAGTTCTATAATTTATGCTCAAATAGTCCCAGTTTACTCCAATGAAAAATGTATTAGGATTGTTTTTATTTGAAAAATGTGCTTAGTGAATCTTTTCTTTTAACTACCATTGTACCATCAGAATATATATATAAAAAAATATTTATTTATGGAATATGCCATTTGGCTGTTAGAATAACTAAATAGTTTATTGCAAAATTTAGACTAGGAATCCAACTAAGAATATCATGGCTACCTCAGGGGAATTAATTATTTTCATTTCCCTGCTTTGGCCAACTAAAGCATAGTGTAGAGTTCCGTCACTCAGCACGCAGTCTTGAGATCATGAACAAAATTGGTGAATGGAGCATCTTGAAACTATATTCTGCTATGCACAGTGTGCATTATGTGCACGCGTATGCAAGATACAACGTGAATCTGAAAAAATAAAACGAATCACGCTCACAAATAATTATTACAAATGTATAACATAAAATGAAAAATAAAATAACTTAACATCAAGGGACACGTTTACTGTAAAATGTATTAGGACGGTTTTTATTTGAAAAATGTGCTTAGTGAATCTTTTCTTTTAACTACTATTGTATTGTGTACCACTCAGCACGTAGTCTTGACATCATGAACAAAATTGGTGAATGGAGCATCTTGGAACTATATTCTGCTATGCACACTGTACGCGTATGCGAGATACAACGTGAATCTGAAAAAATAAAACGAACTATTTTATTTTTTATTTATTTTTTATTTAACTAAATATAATAATAAATAACTTAACATTAAGGGACACAACTTCATGTCTAAGTTACAAATATTAAAATATCAAATTAAAATAACTTCTAAGAAATATTGATTCTTCTTAAAATTCTTAAAGTTATCAATAGTTAAAAAAAACCGGTCAAGAACGAGTCAGACTTGTCGACCGAGGTTCGTTTGCACAGTACCCATTGTAAGTTGTCAACGGGAAGTACACTACTAATAAAAGTCGACAAATTTAATTTTGCGGACTCATTTGTATGAAATAAACTACAATTATAAGTTTGTAATGTTTTTTTTTTCTTTAAAATATGTATAAATTGTCACTTTTTTGATTTTTTCTTTATTTGTATTGTAAATTCTCATTTCGTGCCAAATTTCTTAACTGCTTCCCGGTTTTGGTCCCCGGGATATGTCCTATAAGTTTTGATTACGCGGGGAGTTTTATACATACATAAATGCTAGTATATTTTGAATGCGTTGACTTAGAAGCTTGATCTTTTCTGTTCCTCAAGGTAACACTTGAATATTTGATATTAATTTTAGCTTAACGCAATCTCGAGACAAATGGTCTTGACCGACGGACAGTTGGACAACAAAGTGGTCCTATAATAGTTCCGTTTTTACCTTTAGAAGTAGGAAAATACGTAAATAAAATAACGAAAATACGTAATAGTATAAGTAGGAAACCCTAAAAAATTTAATAGATTTACTAAAATTGCTCGCATCTTTCACGATTTCACTTAGTTGTAGTGTCACCTAGAATCTGGTGCATGTATATTACAATTATTATTATAAGCCAAATAAAATTAATCCTTATTTGGGCACAAGGATGTGACTGTAACGCGACGAATATGGGTTCTATCCCCACTCGAGGAAATGAAATATGTATTTTAATTTATATTTCCATTTCTTCGCTCTGGTGTCGAGGCAAAGCGTGGCGTTGAGTTCCGCCACTCAACACGCAATGCCTCCAAATATTCGGCGGAAAGTGGGGAATGGAATGTCTTAACACTAGGTTCCCTCTGCCTACCCTGCAGGGATGCAGATCGGGATGCAGCGTGAAGCTGATTTATTTCTATTTAAAAAACATAACTATATATAAAGCAAAAAAAAAAATGGTACTAAAGCTAACAACAGTAACATTGTTGTTACAAAAATTGCTAATTTTAAATTTACCATGATAAAATATAAAAGTTAAATCTTATCTTTAGTATAATAGATATTTTTTTTCCTTTGTAAGACTGAAAAGAAAATTTACAGCCTTGCTCTAAGCTTATAAGGATTAATTCTATCATCATCCTGCGGAACATGCCCGAGTAAAGCTTTATAGACGATATTTATATATTGTAACTCAAAAAGGAAAACAAAATATTATTTATTACTATTATAAACATGTTTTGAGTAATCAATCAACCAATGAGTAACCAAAACCAATCGTAGCGCAGGGGCACAAGTGTGCGACTGTAAATCCGACTGGTTGTGGGTTCGATCAACCCTCGAGAAAATTAAATATTAAATATTTTAATTTCATCGCTCTGGTGTCGAGGTTGAGTTCCGCCACTCAACACGCAATGCTTCCACTGAATTCTAGTGGAAAATGGGGAACGGAGTGTCTTAACTCTTAGTTATATATATTTAATTAATTAGTTATATATATTTAAAGTTTAATTCTAGCATATTTGCAGTGTATCTTTAAAGGCGAATGAACATTATAATCTCGTCTGAATATCTGAAAAAATTAAAAAGACTGACTTACACAAATCACCTGCATAAATAAGAACAACCTCGTTAACAATTCATATCTGCTTTCCACTGGAAAGAATTGTTGATATAAAGTACTGAATTTGTATTTCAGGCAGACTGAGTGTGGAGTCTTGTCGCGTAAACTACAATTTTTCATGTTCAAATCTGTTTCGTAAAGCTTTTAGTTCACGCACTTGAAACTATACTGTTTGCTAATACGTTTTGTGGATAAGAAAAGGTATATCTTAAATCTGTACGTGAGAAAAGTTTAAATGATCACTGCATTATCCTAGTATGATTGTATCATATTTTTGTTAATTTTTACTTTGCGTTGTAAGCAATTTCTAATTCTATTAGCAAATCGCTAAGTCATAAACTTTCTAGCCACTGTCATATTAAGCTAAGATTTTTTAACGATTATTAAACTTAAAAGAATCAAATAATAGGATTTATTTCATCAGGATCGAGCTTTAACCCTAACAGGTGACGAAATAGTCTAGTTCTGTGATCCCTCTGCCTAACAGACTTATTTTATATTGAAAGCTTATTAAAAAATCACCGAAGTCTGTGAGTTGATTAATGCATATTTTTGGGGTGGATTAACACTGTAGTGGCAGTCACGGTTCGTTATCGGTCCGATCTCAGTCTAATAAAAATGGTCTATGAGAAACATTAAGAATACTTTTATTATCGTTCCGGTTAAGTTCCCGTCCATACAAGTAATGATGATGATGAGATAATCAGATCGGATTCGGTTAAGGAGTCTTATCTCCAGACTCAGAAAACCCCATTCCCCAGATTCTGTAAAATTTTTCCAGACATTGTGCATGAGGTTCCGGAACTTAATGCCGTGCGTTGTCTCACTGAGTGGTAAAATTAAAATAATTTAAATGAAAATAATTTATATCGAATCATTAATAATTGCTTTCACAGTTAGATACTGTCTCATAACAAATGCTAATACTGTAACTGACAAACTCCTGTATTTTTTATGAAATTGTAAAGTGGGTAAAATTTAGACGTATAAACAACATAAAAAAATCATGCAATGTACACATGAACTCAAGTACCTTAACACTTCTTAAACGTAGGAATTTTCTCATTTTTTTCAAATTTCCACATTTAGGAAAGAAAAATCCCGCTCCGCGGCTCCTGGAAACGGACCAGGAACAGACCTGGTCGGTTTCCAGGAGGGGCGGGTTCGAATCCCGCTACGTTAAAATTTTTATACGTTTTTTAAATAAGTAATGTATTTGCAGTTTTTGACTTAAGATTATTTTAGAAACTTTTCTTACGTATAAGAATATCTATATATCTATACATATAAATAAAATTGAAGTGCCTGTCTGTGATTTAAAAAAACTTTTTTTTTTCAAGTATATATAGCAGTTAATACGATAGTTTCTTTACTATTCTTTCTATTTGTCCGGGCTAATCGAAAAATATGAAATAACTAAATATTTTTACGATTAAATACAAACAAACACAATCTCAAATTATCTAAATTAGAATTTATTCATTGTATATGAGTATGCACTGAATAAATCGTAATTTAAAGACAATTTTCGATAAAAACTATTAAATAGTTAATATTACATTAATATTAGTATAGTTCAAGCGGGCGAAGCCACGTGGGGGCTGCTAGTAATACATATAATAATTATATTTTATTTTGCCATGATTATAGAACCATATTTATACCTATTTCTTATAAAAAAATCGATATATCTAACAAAACAATGGGTAGTAATAAAGCCAAGTCAATCAAAAATAAATACGAAATCATTCGTATCTTTATAATAGAGTTTCGTGTTGATTTATAATGAGTTTTCATGCTACGGTTTGTCACGTTGTTTTATAGAAATAAAACAATCTGAAATATTTATTGTATATATTCATATAATATATTTTTATACAACCCAATACTCCCGATCTATTTATATGCTATGTATGCTATTGTTATGTTCGCGGCTTCGTCCAAGTGGCATACTCATTACCTCTAAGTACAGCGATTTCGTCTTTTAAAGTGGTAAGTAAACGTATAAAAAAATTTTTTTTACAAAAACATAAATAAATATCAAATCTTTAATATTCTTAGCTTTACGTTAATAAATTTCTTTTCAGCACTGGACTTATTAGCACTAGATTATACTCACAGTACAGTACGGTAAATGACCCTAGAGCTACTTTTAAATTAGCTGTAGATAGCTGCGCGGTTTTGATTTTATAATTTTTCTCACTATCACTATTAATTATTTTCAAAATGCACAAAATTTGTGAAAATCTGACTTCCGGACGACCACTATTCGTCGACCGTACAGTACTCAAGGAATATCAGTTTGATCTCATCATCTTTTTTATAAACCGTGATATAAATCGCGAAACGCCAGACCTGGTTCTATCAGAGTTATAAAATGAAAAAAAAAAAAAATATTTCTATATTCCTTTGAATGAAGATTAAGGTCCAAAATCGTCGAGCTGGCTTTCAATGCACTGTGCCATGGTCACCTCATGTTTTTTGTATAGGTAAGTATCATAAAACTTAAACTGAAACTCAATTCATTTATCAAAATCGTGACTATCAGGATTTCTTTTAGAATTAAATTGTATAGCAAACATAAGGTGAATTTCAGAAATTTTCATCATTTCATTTTTAATAAAATAAACTGAGTAGCCAAACTTTGCCAAATGCAAACTTTCAACCTAGAAATTTTGTCGATCAAGGCAAAGCGACGACGCTATTTATTTTATAACGGTACCGGAATGTAATATGAAAATATTCATATAATTTTACATGCAAATGTGCTCGTACGCCTAAGGTAAAAAATTATAATAAATGGTTTGACGTTTACGTTAGTTCAATCTCGCTATATAGGAGATATTATTACCATATTTTAGGGAAGCTCTCTCTCTTTTTAATATTTTCCTATAGCTTTTTATGAATATTTTTTCACTTTAAAGAGATAACTGTAGTTATTGTACTTTACTGTAGTCAGTACATTGTTGTTACTTGTTTAGCATAATAAAAACAAATATACTTAGTATTATTTATTTATTGTATTTTTGCAAGTGTAAGACTGTACCTTTTTAAATAAGCATCTATTTAGATTTATTTATTACCTTATTACAAATTTACTTATAAATAATAATCCATAATTTTTTTTTAATTTGATAGTTCTGTTAAATGCCTAAAAGTAAACAAAAGCCAGTAAAATGCGAGTCGGGGTTGCCCACTAAGGCTTTCGTACCAATATCAGGATTGTAGGTCAATGGAAAGTACAACTTTTAAAAGTTGACAAACCTAAATTTGCGAACTTATGCACAAATTTTATATAAAACTAGCGGCTCGCCTGCGGCTTCGCTCGCTTTAACTACATGGTTATTTATTTAATAAACAGAATTGACTGACAATTATAATGACTTCTAATATGATTTTTTATTACTTTAATCTGTAATATTCTAAATCTCCGGCGCCCAACCCACCTTACAGGCAGGCAACGCACCTGCAGCTCCTCTGGTGTTGCACGGGGTTGTGGGCGGCGGTCACTATTCACTTACTATCAGGTGACTTTTTTTTCAATATATATATATATATATTGAATATTTATTATATACATTATCGTAATTTCTATAAGAATTTTTGATTGTTTTGAATTAAAAAATACGACCATTGTTGATATTTGATATTTATAAAATATACATAAAGCTAATTATTTATTACATGTGTATATTTTTGTAACATTATGTTCTTTTTACCTATTCATTTTACGTACATTACGTCTCATCAAAATTCTAAAATTCTGTTAAATGTTCTGATGTCAGTGAATAATTTAATTTACTCTTTCAGAAAGATTCATAATATTCTTTGTAAAATAACTGAAATGATTGCATATTAATTCCTGTACAGTTTTTAAATTAGTTACATATATTATTTATTAGCTAAATGTACAATTGGTAAATATGTAGTTATTACAGAGTGCACGTAGAAAGGCTGTTTTTAGGCATTTTTATATAGATTTATTTCAAACGAACGAACGAACCGAAGAATCTATGTATTTACTTAATATTTCTTTGAAGATCAAATCGGTCTTTATCTATGTGTTGAATTAATTACGACTTAAACTTAACTGTTATGATTTATGAAGGTAATCTCCACTAACAATTCAATTTTGTTTACTTTATTGTATAAAATATTTTATAATAGTGCTTCAAAAATATATATTTTTATCAACAGTCATATAACCAAGACGTTTCGAATGTCATTCTTTAGCCAGGAATCTTACCAGGGCGATTGCTATACAACATTCGCAGGCAAACTAATGCCTTCAGTTTATTCAAATGACGATAACTTTTTTTTTAATGAACCGACTTTGATGAACCATTTTTAGTAGTTAAGTTGACTTAAAACAAAGCAATTGGTGAAACTTTTAAGCAAATCGGTTCAATACTTTCAGGGAAAAATGTGGACATAGATATCGACAGACAGACAAGAAATTAAAAAAATATATTTTTGCTTTCTATTATTCTTTTTAAGTGTCCCTCGATCCATTTCAGCCAAAATTACTAAATTAACAGACAAAATATTTTTACTGTCTTATTATATATAGAGATGTCTTTTTATATATAGATATTAATACAAATATATAATAAGTTTATCATTTTTTATAAAATATCTGCAAATCTTAACTTTTCAGATTTATTCCTTTATTTGTATTGTTAGTTTTTACTTCGTAAGTAAGTATTGATTGATTACGCAGCGAATTTTTTTTTATTGCGTTGACTTAGAAGCTTAATTTTCTCTGTTCTCCAAAGGACCACAGACCTAAATATTTGATGTTTCAGCTTTATACCTTTTCCATGCGACTTCAAGATAAATGGTCTAGACTAGACAGACGGACATACTGACAACAAAGTGATCCTATAAGGGTTCCGTTTTTACTTTTTGAATACCAAGAACTGCAATTGCAATACAAGTTGAAACTAAGCAACCAAGCTCCCAATCATTTATGGCATTCGTTAATTTTCATATAATACAAAACTAGCGATACAAAATTACATACAGTTCAAAATAAATATATTCGGCGAGATCTACACTATATGTAATGTTATCCAACCACATCTGACATTCAACAGCTACAATGTAATTACTAACTATTTGGTATAGTTCCAAATGTAGTCATAGGATACTTTATCGTTATTATTATAATGTATAAATAAAAATATAAAATATATCTCTCATACTCACACAAATGTATATATAAAAAATGTTAAAATATACAGAATTTCGTAAGAAAAAGAGTGGTGTCTCAACACTAAACATAAAATATATATATATATATATATATATATATATATATATATATATATATATATATATATATATATAGTAGTGTAAACTAGAAGAAGGAATGTGTTTATAAATCTAAATCTAAGTATGCATGTAGGTATCTTTGACAGTTTAAAGTATCCGAAGAGTGGCTTAGGCGTGAAAAGGCGTGTAGGTATAGATATTAATGAGGCAATGTGACAATATTTGACTGTAAATGCGACAGTAGTGGCTTTGATCCCAATTCGAGTAAATGATTATATTTAAATTAGTTTAGCATTTGCGCTGCTCAGCCACTTAACATATTACGTATGACTCAAAAATTGGATGGAAAGAAAGGAAAGGAGTGTTTTATCACTAAATTGAAACTAGTGAGCTGGAAATATAGCTTTTAAAATGAATAGGTACACAAAATCAACGTTGAACGTATAAAATGCTACGATGCCTATACTCGTTTAACATAATAAGGCAGGCGAGCACCTGCGTCTATTCTATGATCCGAAAGGTTAATAAATGTATACTCGGTCGCTATCTGGGTTTTATTAAAATCTGAGCTTTATTTTAAATATATCGGGATACAGAATAATATTATCAAAAATATTTTTTTTGTATGAACATTTGGAGTTAATCTTTACACATATTAAATTTGTAACTTATTGCTTCTCGTATATAGAAGATTTATGTAAAAAAATGTTATTAGGGGCATTTATCAATGTTACAAGTGAGCCTAGCCCAAACAGCGAGTGATTTTGAACTAAATAATTATTTATTTAATTATCTGAATAGGGTTACATGCAATTGGATATTTACACATACAGATCCACTCCGCTGAGTTCGTGATACTTGGCAATTTTAACGCGCACAATGCCAATTGCTGGGTCACGCACCAGACCATACCACACTAGGCGGGGTTAGTTGCCCGCATTCTACCTTGCTGTGACAAATGGTTTTTCTCAATTAGTCAATTCGTCTATGCGAATCTTACGTGGACAGCCTAAATGCCTCCTTATTGGACCGTCTGAGTTCATATTTGGAACCTCTTTGGGTGCTTCAGACCATTTCCAATTGCAAAACATCAGCCACTCGTCGATTCTGACACTACAAATTAGCAGATTTGGTTTACCCTATGATCCTAGTGCCTGTGCCGTTGCTGTCGCCGGAGTGGTTGCAGGGTATCGAACTTTACATTCTTAGCTCTGTAGTGCCAATCGGTGATAAGCCACGGTTTTGATTTGATAAGTTTTGCAAACTTGCTACCTTAAGCAAACGCAAGGCATACCAAACCTGGGTCGAGA
This sequence comes from Heliconius telesiphe telesiphe, assembly GCA_018249795.1. NCBI lineage: Eukaryota > Metazoa > Arthropoda > Insecta > Lepidoptera > Nymphalidae > Heliconius > Heliconius telesiphe. Next base: position 9,968 of record DWLH01000808.1, read on the forward strand.
CACTGGCCTTTAAGGATCCTAACGTGAAAGCCTTAAAACAAATAAGCGACCTCTGGGTACTACAAAGTGTTTTTCGGGAAACGCACAAGTTTGCTCGTTTACCACTAAGGAAACCTTATATGTCGTGTCACTAGTTTTTAAAAACACTCCTCTTAAACCGGTGGCCCGTATCGGTATATTGGGCCTCAGCATTTCGAGTGACTGTCAGTATCGCGATCGAAGAAAAGCGCACCAACACGCTATGCCTAAAAGATTCGGTGGAACTTAACACTAGCTTCTCAGGTTCCGTCTGCCTGCTATGCTATGTGCGGGATGCATCGTGAAGCGAAAAAAAAATATTATCACGAGTATGATGAGAACCTGCAGTCAAATACAAAAAGCGTTGATAGAAAAACTGCCTTATGTTTAAATTTTAAATGATTATGATAAAAATATTGATTAATAATAGAATAAATATTGATTATGAATAAGAAATATAACTTTCAAAGGCTTTGTTTCTTCAAGACCAAGAAAAGGAATGTCAACTTTTAAGTGCACTTAAAGAACTTTTAAAATCATATTGAAACAACGTCTCTTAGCATTTCTTGTTATACGCTACTGCAATATTTTATTCAACGACATCTTTATTACTACATTTCCTCATACATTTTCCAATTGGTTCAGTAGTTATTGCTTACTTCAAAATCAAACTTGTGAAATAAATTCTTTTTGAAACTAAGATAAATTAAAAATTATATATTTTCAATGCATATAGGTATTTTTAAAAACTATAACAAGCTTACTAACTAATAGCTAACAAAAGAGTACTTACTTCACTCTTACTTCAACTCATTGACTTAAAAAAATTACTTAATTTATTTAAATTAATCTCATAGTAAAATATTAAGGAATATCATGCTATAAAAACAAATTAAAATTGGAAAGATAAGAAATTATCCTTATAAAATGTAAATCGGTTAAATATCCACAATAAAATTTCGGTAGCCGATTATATTGATGTTTCCAAAACTCTAGATAAATAATATCTAATAAATTTTGTTAGCAAAATATAATGAAATAGAAGAATAATATATTTGTTTCTTTATTTTATTCTTAATTTTTGTTTTACGCCAAGAACCTGATACTAAGACTTCCTCATTCCTCATTTTTGACATTAGACAGTATGTGGCGAAATTCAATCAATCTGACATTAGACAGTATGTGGCGAAATTCAATGCAAATCAATAAGCAATCATCCCCCGAGAGAGGATCGAATATACAACCACAGTGTGTACAGTCACATGTTATTATATTGCACCATGTTGATTAGGTTTCTATTTTTTTTACAAATAAAAAAGAATTACTAATGAAATTTACATCCCTTTGCGTTAGGGGCAAATATAACAATGTGATTATGTATATAAAAGTGGAGAATGGAGTGTCCTGTATAGTATGCGAGAAACAACGTGAAGCTGAATCTATTTTTGTAACATATATTTCATGCTTTACAATATAAATATTAAACGACAATAACTAATACTAGACTAATACATAAATATATTTACACATTTAATAATATTTAATAACAAAAAATATAAATAATTATTACAAAAATAGAGAAATGACTTTTGTAAACACAATCCATATTTTCTTTGATCAATTACCCTCAATAATTAGTAATAGCGACAGCACGGGGATGTAATTAACTTTTTTACAGTTGATAAAACTGTTTCATCAAAAACAAAGTAATTAATGTCACCAGAAGCTTAACTTTTAAGCTTTACTGATTTTATGGTCTTAAATCCGACTATATATTCATAGATATATTTTAATTATGTTAAGCTTATTTCAAGCTTATTTCTTTATGTCAAGATATAATTTAGTTATATCAAGTAATTATGGCAGCAGGTTTGGCAGAGGGAACCAAATGTGGTGGAACAGAGGGAACCAAAACACTCCATTTCTCACGTTTTGCTCAATGTTCGAGACATTGCGTGTTGAGTATTCATTCATTAATATTTTGTCCCTTAATATATTCAATAATATATTAAAAACAGTGACCGGCATATGATAGGTACGAGAAACAAAGACAAACTTGTAACGCCTAGTCATCGCCTCGAAAAAGTAAATAAATCGTTTATGGGTTTAAATATACGTACTCTATAATAGTATTCTACAATATGTTTTAAGAATATTAAAGTAACTGTAAAAACACGATAATTAAGAAAGCTAACACGTTAAATAAAAGGTTTTTAATTAAAATTATTTGAATTTCATGCAGGATTATAGTATTAAGCAATATAATTCAAATTAAACTTCAATATTCAAAATAGCAACTGCTGAATTCTTTTGCCGGCTCTCTCAGCAGAACTGCCTACCGAGACGGGGGTAGCTACCGAGATGTGCATTCGTTTTTGAATTTAAATTTGAATGGAGGCCCAACGCCACGCTAGGCATGTCTTTTACCAGAGCGACGAAATTAAAATAATTCAGTCCCTTAGTGGGAATCGAACTCACAGGCCTCTTTTTGTATATATTATACCTTACCGTTACACGTACAACGCGCACCAATAACACCAAAAAGGATTTCTGGTAATTTCTCTAAAGAACTCGTCCCACATATTCTTTCATGAAATAAAATCAGGAGCGCGCTGAATAATATATTGTTTGACCTGAAAACGACTTTCCCTTTGGATATCATGATAGATGTATCAACGCTTACACGTTCAATATTTCATGTGTATGTTTTAGATAACGTTTTTATTAGCTTTTTCAATAGAGTGGTATATGTTAGTATTGATATTATATTTTGTTACATCGATTTAGTTGGAGTTGATTTTTTATGATATTCGCGGCCTTTTTTTTATAAAATCTTATTTTATAGCTTCACATTTTTTAGTATACAAATATATATGAGGATAGGCAAATATAATCTAGTGTCAAGATACTCCGTTCTCCGCTCTTGGGTCAATATTGCGTTTTGAGTGACGCAAGTGAAAGCAACACTTTGTGTCACAAGAGCAAGGAAATAAAATAAAATTTTAATATTAAATATCATAATGTTATTTATGAATCTGTACGCTATATAAGCTATATATGTTTCAATTTCAAGATTTGAAAATAAATTGGTGCAAAATGGAAAACAAAGTGATACTTGATTATCGGAAAAGATATATAATTTCAGTAATAAAAAAAAATTTGCGCTAAGCAGTATTTATCATATAATATGCCTATAGTATAAAAATAATTCAAGTGACATATAAATACAACTTCTTGTCGCTCACCCCATAAGCTAAGAATCATGCTCTTAACATTTATCCCATGGGGAAAAATTTGTTTATCTATTAATACAAAAATAAAATTTATATAAAAATTGACTCCGCATATCCTATCAAGAGATCGCATCTCCACGGCATTCATCTTTCTTTCATTCTTCTTCTGTAATACCCACGTTTGGCTGTCGTATAACAGCGTCGGTACCAACACTGCATTGTGTACGGCCAAACGCGCAGCTGTGCTGACGTTTCGCCGTCTCATCAATGCAGCTAAGGCTTCGTTAATCCTGTTACCGGCAGCAATACGCTTTTCCACATCCATCTAGTATCTTCCATCTCTACTGAGCATACTTCTCAAATATACCACTTCATTCACTTGTATATCACTAATATCTTACCATTTACACAGATTTTGCATTCCGTCCTTTCTTCATCTCTTTCAAAAATCAGAACCTTTGTTTTATTCGCATTGAGGCTTAGACCATTATATTCCCACCCTTCTTTCAGAGTGGTGACCAATGCCTGCAACTCGCATTCTGATGATGCAATAAGCACTGCATATACAAATTGAACAACCAAGCCGACATGGCACAACCTTGTTTAACGCCCGATAGGATGTCAAACCAGGGCGACATGCCAGCGCCTACTCGCACGCAGGCTGAGTAATCTCTGTAAAGAGATTTTACAGCCTGCAGCAAGGGTCCACTCACATTGTACCGGGGTAGTGTCTCCCATAATTTCGATCTTACAACTCTGTCAAACGGCTTTTCCAAGTCCACAAAAACACAGAAACTTTTTGGTTAACGGCCAAAAATTTTTCCGTGATCATGTAGAAGGAAAAGATCTGATCCATACACCCTCTTCCAGGTCTAAAGCTTCCTTGGGCCTCCCACAGCAGCCTTTCAGACCTCTCTTGCATTCTTCCCGCTAAAACTTTAGCATAAACTTTACTACCTAAGCTAATCAAACTGATAGCCCTATGGCTTGTGCAGTCTATCTGTGAACCTTTGCCTTTATACAAAGGCACGATGACCGCTCCTCGTCAATCGTACGGGACCTCCTCTGATTGCACAAAAACCAGAACAAGTCCAAGACGCGTGGCCCACCATATTTGATCATCTCGGCATTAATTCCATCTGCCCCCGCTGACTTATCACATTTTAGACTTCGTATTGCACTCTCAACTTCTTTTACACTGATTTCGCCATCAGTTACATCAAGACTCAGGGTTTCGCTGTTACTTGAGACTGAGGCATCATCACATTCATACATCTCCTTGTAAAATTCCGCCCATCGTTGCAAAACGTGTGGTTGTTCTGTTAGAATTTAACCGGCCTTCGAAAGCACCCCTTTCATTCTACAAGTTGGCGAGCAACCTCGAGAAATACTTACTTCTCGCCAGAAGAGCTTCGTGTTTTCCCTGAAGTTGTTCGTTAACCTTTCATCTCTTTCACGCTTCATGTTTATCAGTACTTTCGTCTGGTGCTTTTGCAGCTATACTTTTTCTTTTTTATCTCTCTCATACTTTTATCGTTACCAGAAGCTTTATAATCCTGCCATGCCTTCTTCTTTCTTTCTACAGCATCTTGCACATCATCCCACTATTCGTCACGCATTTTGTTAAAGGCTCTTTTCCCTTTACCACATACCCCTATCGCTGCTTCCTTCATACAATCCCTAAGATTCTGCCAGCAGTTTTCCTTTACTATTCCTTTTTCTAATATCATTATTATATGGTGTTTTTCTATATTTCTGAGTATTTTAATATTAAAATACTTTAACTTAACAATTTTAATTTTTACAACAATTTAGGGACAGCAAATTGTTGTAAAAATGTATGTATAAAAATGTATGTTGGATATATTCGCGTTGACTTTGTGTAAAACACAAAGTCGCGAATATATCCAACAATTCATAATTACGTAATGACTAAGCGGAAGCTTTTTCCTCAAATATGTCAAACAAAATATTCACATGGTGTTTGGTTTGTAACCCTCTGTTCCTCAATACTTTATATGACATTAGAAAAGGGAATTTATTTTACAAACTTACACATGGGTTGTATTTTTATGAAACCTTTTATTGAAGTTTTATTAAGTTAAAAACAAATTTTTATTTCTCCGCTTCTGGCAATGGCTAACGTGTCTTAACACTAGATTTCTTGTGCTTACCATGCTTTGTGTGTACATTTGAGATAATTTTTTACATAAATAATTAATAAAAATATAATTTTTATAAGTTATTTATTTGAACATAATTAAAAAAATATATGGAAGATATTAATTCCATATATTTTTATCCTGTAAATATTCTTGAACAGTGTAATTACTTGTTAGTATTAAATTAAATTAAAGCTTTACTTGTTAGTATTATTATTACAGATACTTTAAATTGTTGTAGTGGAAAACTTAAAATACATTGTGGAATATTATTAAATACATGGATACTTAGACCCATAAAAGATTTATTAACTTTTTGGAGGCTAAGACTTGGCGTAAAAAGCTTATCTTTATTTCTCGTTCGTATCGTATGTCACTATTTTACAAGCTTTTATTTATTTTCACCTGTCCCGTTGTCTGTTTGTAATCAAAACTTGTAAATTTGATCCACTTCCCCATTTCTGATTGAGCTGAAATTTTGCATGCATATATAAATCAGATGACAATGCGATATTATATATGACATAAAGCTGATCTGATGATGGAGCTGGAAGATGGCTATAGGAACTCCGTAATTAAACGACGCAATCCCATCGAGTTTGAGCTCGTTTGATTCATCTTGATGAGTACTTTGAAACTAAATGATAAGCAGGGCAACTGGATGATGCAGCTGGAAGGTGGCCATAGGAAATACATAATCAGACGACGCAGCCCCATTGAGTTTGAGCTCGTTTTATTCGTCTTGGTGAGTACTTTGATGGTAACCAGAGTCTGATTATGGAACTGGAAGGTGGCCATAGGAACTCAGTAAAGTAATGGCGTTAAGTAGTGGCTTTATGCCACTGCGTTTCGCATCAGGTAATGCCGGGCTCCGGAGCCCAACCCCCACCCCTCCCTGGAATATGATAGCGGCACTCAAAGACAAACTACCCCAGGAGGGTACCAGCTCCTCCGGTGCTGGAGAATCCCTCCCTGAGTCTCTAAACTCAGGCCGCCCTTCGAATTCTGG
>DWLH01000809.1:0-16356 GCA_018249795.1 Heliconius telesiphe telesiphe
AATGCAGCTAAGGCTCCATTAACCTTGTTACCGGCAGCAATACGCCTTTCCACATCCATCTCGTATCTTCCATCTCTACTGAACATACTTCCCAAATATACCACTTCATTCACCTGTTCTAATATCTGACCATTTACACTGATCTTGCATTCCGTCCTTTCTTCATCTCTTTCAAAAATCAGAACCTTTGTCTTATTCGCATTGAGGCTTAGACCATTATATTCACACGTTTCTTTCAGAGTGGACATATATTAGTATATAATAATGTTAAAATATATTCTATTTGATATGCAATTTATAATCTGTCATGTTAATTACAACCGTTGCTAGGCAATCGTTGCTAAGCAACAAGGAGTTTCGTTGTTTTAAGAAAAGGTCGCCCAAAATGCTTCCTGAACGCTTAAATGGCGTGCGCTGACTCAACCTAAACACTATCAACCTGAAATACATAAAAAGTATGTTCTATAAAAATGTTGTCCTTTAAAAAACTTATAAAAAAGTCTGCGATGTTATATGTTTATCTCTGAAGGTTGACCTTTTTAATATATGTAGTTTAAATTTCAATATATTTTTTATGTATTTTCTATAATTTGGTATTCATTCTTATTAAAATAAATATAATACTTACCCATTTCATCTACATTGAAATTGTACTTTACTGTACATCATTGCAATATGCAATATGTATAATACTTTAGAAGATATCACTGATTCAAAATGACCGGACGGTACGGGGGCTTGGTTACGGAATGACCGATCCAAACGTTGACGGTTTTGTAAATTTTTATACATACATATATGTATTTTCGACATACTGTTAATTTGTATGTGATTGTTTCGTGTTTATTATTAATTCATATTTTTGTTTGCTTCTCTTCGATTATTTGTTTACATGAACTAGGAGGGCGCGGCGTGGCGGGCGGCGGCGCGCGCGGCGCAGCTGGCGGAGGCGGCGCGCGGCGGCGGGTGGGCGCGCGGCGTGGGCGCGCGCGGCGACCAGCTCAGCGGCGGGCAGAAGCAGCGTGTCGCCATCGCGCGCGCCATCGTCAAGGTAAATCGAAACCAGTTTTTATTTTTTTTCATTTATTTTTGTGACACACTTTATTCTATTTATAATATAAAACAGCGTGTCTCAAAAGAAATTATATATTTGATCAGCTTGCTGCATGAACGCAATGCATTAGAGGGGCGTGGGGGGTATATCATTCGATAGCCTGGCGGAGCGTTTCTCGGGAGCCGACCGCGCGTTGTGCGTGCGTGAATTTTACAAAAACGGTAATTCTGCGACTATAGCGCGACGAAATTTTTGCAACATCCGTCACTTAAATGATGCGCCAAGCATACCTCTCATTCGGAATTGGGTAAAGAAGTTTGAAGAGACTGGCTCAACTTTAGATAAACCAAAATCTGGACGGCCAAGGTTATCGAGGACAGAAGAAAACGTAGAACGAGTCAATCAGTCTGTTTGTGTTGATCCTGACCTCTCAATTCGGAAGCGTGCAAGTGCTTTGAACGTGCATAGATCATCGCTTCAACGCATTTTGCGCAAAGATCTAAAGCTGCACCCCTATAAAATTCAATTGATGCAGGAGTTGAAGCCCCAGGATCCTATTCAAAGATCCTAGAATTCATAAACGAGATAACTGAGAGATTACAAACGTTCACCAACATCATATTCTCTGATGAAGCTCATTTTCATCTAAATGGGCACGTTAACAGGCAAAACTGTCGCTATTGGAGTACAACTAATCCGAAACGCAAGCATCAGAGACCTCTTCATTCGCCAAAAGTAACCATATGGGCTGCAATGTCATCGCGAGGAATAATCGGCTCATACTTTTTTGAAGACGCCGGGGGGCGTGCACTTACTGTTAACTCAGAACGTTATGTGAAGATGTTAGATGATTTTTTGTTGCCTACACTGCAGAATTCTCCTGGCTATAGTCAAAGGACATGGTTCCAGCAGGATGGAGCGACTTCACACACGTCTAATGTGTGTCTACCACGAGTTCGTGAGATTTTTCCAGGAAAATTAATCTCCAGAAGAGGGGATATAAATTGGCCTCCACGCACTCCTGATTTGATTCCGTTGGACTTTTTCCTGTGGGGTTTCCTTAAATCTAAAGTGTACGTCAACACACCAACTTCTCTGGCGCAATTAAAACAAAATATTCGCCACGAAATGGAAACCATCACTGAGCGTACTTGCCAAGCCGTCATAAGAAATTTTAGCGTTAGGTTGAATGAGTGCCGTGATCGCGAGGGTAAACATTTGGATGACTTTTTAAAAAATAAATTCCCAAAGTCTGTATTTTAGAAATAAATAAACATTTTACTAATAAACTACTTAGTTTTTTTTTTATGATATTTATTAATATAAAATTTCTTTTGAGACACCTTGTATAAGACTTTAATAACAGAACTTCTCTCGTCTACTGTATACTACCGAATGTATCAGCGTGCCATATCTTTAGTAGGTTTATCTGATTTAAAATAAATAATCTAATCTAACCTAGCTTTAGGCTGTATATCCCTAGCGGAGTAATCAGAGAGAACGGAGCACCAAACGCTACGATCTCTGCATACCTCTTTCGCGTCGTTCACTGTCATCAACCTCTTCATACATGTCCTCCTGGAGATCTTCATGCTTCTTACAGGACCTTCCTCTTATCTTTGATACTGTTGATAAGGTCAACCGAGGTCTTCTCTTAACGCTCACTTTTCCATCATAAATATTTTTTTCATCACTCATTCGTTCGATGTGCCCAAACCGCATTTATCATGAGGAGTGCTGGTCACAAGCTTAAATATCATCCACATCACCTGGATACGTGGCAATCCACTACAGTGCGGTTTCGTAGGAACTTCCTTCCACGCATCACGGAACTAGAATGGCCTACCCGCGTCCGTGTTTCCAGGTGATATGACATGGGTACCTTCGAAAAGCGCGTCTATCTCCACCTTAAAGGCCGGTAACGCACCTTGTAACAGTATTAATAAATAAATAAATAAAATAAAATATGCATGGCAATACACATAATTAACATAGTTAATTATGAATAACACAATTTATATATTTTTAATACCATATTAATCGAGACGAGTTCTTGTATTGTCGTCCCGAGTGTCGCAACCGTCGTTTAGTCTATGGGTAGTGATGGTTGGAAGGCAGCGGTCGAGTCAAACAGTCAAGTACTACGGTACTAATATATATGATGCACATAAAGACTCGTACCAAATGTATAATAAATATAATATAGTAATTCGAAGCCTATGATGGCACGATATTTTAGGATCGAATTTCTTATAAAGGCAATATATGCGTAGGAGCGACACATATTGTGGATCAAAGTTATCTTTGACCAATATTATAATATTGAATGTTGCTTGACGTCGCGGACGCTGACGTGATGGACTTATGCGAACTGTTATAGCGACATTAACAATGTCGTGGCTGATGCCGTCTCGCAGTCCGCTCGCGGTACGTTAGCTATGCTTGTATGGCGTAGGTCATTGACATATTGTATACCACTTCTACGACGACGACGACTACGACTACGACTTGGTATACGATTAGTAGGTGTGTGATGCTATTTTATGTCCCAGCTCCGGTTTATTTAGTAGTGTCCACCCGTCTCATACGGGTGCTTGGTGCTATTTTATGTCCTGGAACTCTGCTGTATGTAGTAGTGTCCGCCTACGGTTCGAGACACGACTGTGGGTTGTGTACCGTGCGTTTATTTAACATATCGGCCGCCTTGCCGTAGTGCGTAGACTTAACTATTTCGCAGTTATAGTGGAGAGGAAGATAGGACGCGATCTTGGCTTTTCTTAGGACGAGCTTCGAGTTATATTGTCGAATTTCAGTTATTTGAATAAACTTCTGATGGCAAACATTTTATTAAAGCGATATCTTCTAATGGCATAAATAAAATTCTTAACACTGTTACCTCTGAATCTCAGACTTTGGGTTCTTCACGATCACAACTATAAACGATTCTAACCACTAGACACATCACGAGCCAAGGCATTATTTATAAAAAAAAATTTTTAAAGATGTTTGGGATATCAGTTACAACCTGTAGCTCCTCTGGTGTTACACGGGGTCGTGGGCGGCGGTGATCACTTTCCATCAGGTGATTATTATATTACATATTCTACGTAGAGATAGCATCTCCACAACATTCATCTTTCTTTCATTCTTCTTCTGTAATACCCACGTGTCGCTGCCGTATAACAGAGTCGGTACCAACACTATATTACGTACAGTCAAACGTACAGCTGTGCTAACTAATTTATTTATAATAAAATTTGCCTGTAGGGGGATCTTTTTGAAAACCCGATTGGACGGTTTCCACGAGGCGCGGTCCCGCATATTTTTATTTTATGCGTGTTGAAAATATATTTTACTACGTTTGTTTAAGATAAAGGTAGTATTATTCGTTTCATATTTTATTAAATATATTATCTTAATTCACTTCACTCACTTCATTATATAAAAAATAAGAACTACGTCTCGGTAAAAACCAATTATAACTTTATGAAAATTATATATATAATAGTGGGCGCACGGCTTTGCCCGCTTATTTGCACCCTTAGGGGTGAATTCTAAAAAAAAACCACGAAACACGTGTTCAATAAAATATTTTTAACAGTCTGAATTTAAACTTTTATAAAAATCGGTGGCCATTTAAAGATTTTTCCATATAAACTTTCAACCCTTTATTTGAACCCTTAGGGGGTGAATTCTAAAAAACCATGAAACACGAAATGTTCAATGAAATACTTTTAAGAGTCTGAATTTCAAATTTTATAAAAATCGGTGTGGAATTTTAAAAAAATCCATACAAACTTTCAACCCCTATTTCATCCTTTTAGGGTTAAAATTTTTCAAATCCCTTAGTAGATGGCCAGATTATGAAAATAAACATCAGTCCAAATGTCACGCACGCACAGCCGTGCGGTTTTATTTGATATTGCTTGCAACAATTATCGTATTTAATGTAGAAGAATTTAGTTATTTCATTTAGTATGTATGTATGCGCGCCCGGAAAATGTGTAAAAATGTGTTTCCCGGATAATTCAGTATCCCGTGGAAATTCCGGGATAAAAATAGCCTTTTTGTTGCTCCATATCCATATCCTCGCTATCGATCACTGAAAGTTCTATATTTTTTTGTTTGAATCTGAGTATAATATAAATAACCACATGCACTCCACATGAAATCACAAACAGAAATTTAAATTTTTATCTATAAGAAACGGACAAAGCAACGGAAACCTTGCAGTTATCAATTATTTTTTGTCGCAAAATGCCTTATTGTGTATACTTATTTGCAACAGATTCGGTGTCGCAGATTTTTATTAGAATGAATGAAATTGAATATTTATTTTAAACAAAGAGAAATTGAATATTTTTGTAGGACACATCGTACTACAAAAATATTCACTTGCATATATTTTATTATTTGTGCAGCGCCTGCGGTTCGATGGCGTAACTATTTTCAATAGTACAGTATTATTCCTTATTCGATTAAGTATGTTAGGTACATTGTGAGCTTTACACAGATCTAGACACATTGTGAGCTTTATATAGATCGAAATTGGTTTTAACAGCATATCACAGAAATTGATATTTTAGAAAATATCAAAGTTTTAAAATGAACGGTCATGCGCTGCGTAAATGTTTAAAGTTACAAAAAATCATGTATTGTAATTCTATAAAACAAGAAATACATTCTATAAAAAAAAAAAACTGCGACAGTATATATCTTCGCATACCATTATCTATTTTTTTTACTGTATTATTATAGTATGGGTTATAATAATCTATAAGATTATTATAGAATACGTGTTACTTTTAATTTAAATACTTTTAAATATTTATTTTACGTTGATAATATTAATAATATAGCTGGTTTTATTTAGTTTTTTTTTATTAATATTTTTCTTTGGTTACGTTTACTTTTTATTTTTGTTCATTTTAATTAGTTACGTATTTTTTCTAATAATAAGAATTTTCTCTTATTATTTTTTTTATCGGTTTATTTTGATTATTTAGGCTTATATTTTCTTACCAATACTATTGAAAACTGAAAATAATTTCATAAATATATTTAATTAATATTCGTATAGTTCAAGCGGGCGAAGCCGCGTCCGGGTCCGCTAGTATTTCATTTATTTACTTTATTTATTTTATTAGCTTTTAAAGAATACATGAAGTTTTATCTAGTGTAAATTACCAAACTTTATTTTAAACAAAGAGAAAATTTTGTGATACAATGTAAATGTTAGGACCATCATTTAATCTTACACTTATCCTACTCAATGTATAAATAAACTTATATATTCATTATTAAAGAAATGGTTACTTTTGTTGAAGAGCTTTAATTTATTACCGTTATGTACAAGTTATGGCGTCATATTATTTATTAGTGAATTTAAAATAAATATAATAATTTTTCTTGGTGCCTTATTTGAATATGCTGTATTTATTTGGAAGACCAACGATCCGCTCGCACCTTCGCCTGCTAAAATTACACATTTATTTATTTGCTACTATGAATTACTTTCGTGTTCTAATACAACATACAATAATAACATTATAATTTTAAAGGCAATATCCATACATAGGAAACTAAAGTTTCAAACAATTTAATAATTTAATTATTTTGTAGCAATTTTGTATACTTTAACCAAATACTTTATGTTGATATAACTTTTTTTTAAATTTATAAACCGATTTGAATAACACAAATACAAAATCTTAAGAGAAGTTTGGCTAAATACAATAGCGAAACTAAAATCATACATTCACCATAATACTTATACCAGCTTCACGCTGTATCCCGCACACAGCAGGGTAGACAGAGGGAACCTAGTGTTGTTCTGGAGGCATTGCGTGTTGAGTGGCGGAAATCAACGCCGCGCTTTGCCTCGACACCAGAACGAAGAAATGAAAATATAAATGTAAGTAAATATTTTATCCCTTCGAGTTCGAAACCAACCAACAGGGTTCGAACCCACAACCAGTCGATTTTACAGTTACGACTCTGTGCCCCTGCGCCACGACTGGCCTCTACCATACCATAATTATAATAAAGTTATTAGGTAATAATATATTTTAAATTTACTTTAATTTACTGAAATTTTCTTTTAGCACTGTGGGATAGGTCACTTCTCTTTACGGGCTATTTTGTAACCTATCTAAGAGGATATTACTTCAACCAACTGCGTTTTATAGTACTTAAGTGTGTGTTTAAATAAAGTTATTATTATTATTATACATAACGCCGATACTGCTAAATATGTGTCAGAAGCAAATGATTATTTAAAGCATTCGCATTTTTAGAATTTAACGAAATAGGCAAGGAAAATCTAGTTATTGCCCGGCTGGCAGCCCGGAGGGCATGTATGAAGAGGTTGAAGTCAGTGGACGAGGCGAAAAAGGTGTGTAGAGACCGTAGCATTTGGCGCTCCGTTCTCTCTGACTACCCCGCTAGGGATAAAGCGTGAAGCTAGTTTAGTTTAGTTTTTAGTTTAAAATCTAGTTATTGAGGCCCTTTTGCCTTCTTTTAGCTCTTTCAAAGACATTAGTTGTTAAGTGGAAATAAAGGAATAATTTAAATATAATTATCAACACAAATCTACTTGAAGCCAGTCGTGGTGCAATATTCGAAAATAAGGCAAATTTCACATGCCTAATATCACAATATTTTGCTACTACAATTATAAAACAAACACAAAAACGTCGTACAGATAAAATCTTTCATATTATATATGTACACAAGCAATTTAAATATTGTTAAATAAACAACAGTTATCGAGTAAAGCATGTTGCGACATAGTTTTATTTATCGCATCAAGTCCTTGACCTAATAAATAGAATGTCTACATGATAAAATGACTAACTAGACATAGAAAAACTTAGAAATCACGTTCATTATAATATATTATTAGATGATCTCACAATATAAACGATACTAAATACTTAAAACTTATATAATTGACTATCGTGGGTGGCGTATGGTTTTATACGCGACAATTGTATATTTTTTTTCAGCTTCACACTATCCGGCACAGCAGGGTAGGCAGAGGGAACCTAGTGTTAAGACATTCAGCTTCCCACTTTCCGCCGAATTGTGGAGGCTTTTCATGTCGAGTGGCGGAATTTAACGCCGCGCTTTGCCTCGACACCAGAGCGAAGAAATAAAATATGAAGTACCATTTTCCTCCTTCCTCAACCGGTCACGTTTACAATGACATATTTGTGCTCTGACTGGCCAGCCTGTGCTTTTTTGTTATTCAATAGTAGAAGTAGTAGAGGCCAGTCGTGGCGCAAGGTGTGATTGTAAAATAGAGAGGTTGTGGGTTCGATCCCCACTCGAGGAAATGAAATATTTATTTACATTTCTATTTTCATTTCTTCGTTCTAGGTGTTGAGGCAAAGCGCGGCTTTGAGTTCCGCCAGTTAACACGCAATGCTTCCAGAACTCGGAGGAAAGTGGGGAACGGAGTGTCTTAACACTAGGTTCCCTCTGCCTAATCCGTTGTGTGCGGGATACAGCGTGAAGTTGATTTAATTTTTATATAAAAATAGTAAATACTCAATTTTAATCGCAATAAAATAATCAATTAATTACAGATTCGAAGCTAACCAAATCGTTTATATTACAGGATCCAAAAATCCTTATACTAGACGAAGCTACCTCAGCATTAGACACTTATTCGGAGTATTTAGTGGACAAAGCACTGAAGGAGATCAGTAGAGATCGTACAGTGCTAACCATAGCTCATAGATTGAGTACGATCCAATCTGCTGATGAAGTAGCAGTTATAGGTGATGGCGTTATTGTGGAAAAGGGGACTTACAGCGAATTAATGGCGAAACCCGACGGTTACTTCAAGGAACTAATAGCACACCAAGCGTTCACCAGTTCAAAGCCTAAAAACGCCACCGACGTACAAAACAGCTAACATAAGGATAGTTTTTATTATATTTAACACTGATATGTAAAATACTTATTTAGAAAACGTATAAAAATTTGAACGTAGCGGGACTCGAACCCGCGCCTGTTCGGGTTCTAGTCCCGCTACGTTAAAATTTTTATACGTTTTCTAAATAAGTATTTTTCTTTCCTAAGTGTGGAATAACATTTTAAAAATGTTTAAAACTGGTATGTAAATTAAAGGTTAACAAAATTTGTGTTATTCATCGTTATATTACCATCGATTGCGATCGGCGTGAGATATATGTTATTTTTTGACATACTTATTAAATTATTGTCTTTATTAAGTAAATAATAATTGATTGGTGTAAATTTTCTTTAAATTCTTAAAAAATTAATTTATAATATTGAAATGCAAAATAATTGTTTTTAAATATTTTGAATTGTAACAGTAGACAGTACCAACTTTGTTTAAAATGGATAATTTATTTAATATATCATTTGAAATTAAAATTTAATTCTAGATTTTAAATGTTAAACTTAATATTAAGGCGAAAATCTAAACAAAGAAGGGCACGAATTTTAAAAATTTTAATTATTTAAATGTACTTTCTACATAACACATTTATCTTTATATATTATTTATCTATTTCTTTGGGTCTTATTTAATTCTTTATATATTGTTAATAAATATATTTAATTGTCTGTGCAAATGTATAAATATTTAATTTATTAACCAGTGATATTTGTCCAGTATGCGCAATAACGATTGCACAGTTTGATTATCTAAATTAGTTCGAGACAATGGATGCAATCAAAGAGCTTCATCGAACTTTGGAACTTAATACATATATGTATTTATGTTTATACATCGTTGTACTATTTTAACATATTTTCTTTCCAATATTAATAAAAAAAATATTACAATTATTTTATAAAAATAATTCGAATATTGTTGTTTATAATCAAGTTTGTTACGGACATATAGATTTGTTTTTAACTTTTAGACATGCAAGTTATAAAGATCAAAACGTGATTCGCGTATAATTAAATTTGTATCGTGAGCTTCGTACAGAGTATAACGGGTAATGGAATATTAAAAATTTAGAGGAATAAATGATTGTTGTTATTTTACCATCATTTTGTTTTATTGTTATTCCCTTTTGTGATTTGCTGAACAAAAAGATTTTTACTTAATGTTTTTGGATAGAATTTAAAATATATTTTTTTTAGTCTGAGTGAAAAAATATGTTCATAATTATGCATATTTAAAATAACTTTGTTTATTAAGTAAATATCCATAAAACTAGGTAAATAACAAGTGTGATAAAAATACAAAAGTTGCTTTTGGTAAAACAAGATTTCCATAGTATCATACTTGATAAAGATATTCTTAAGATTAAAAAAAACTAAACAGCAACAAAACAAATTTTTTTTATTGATATTGTCAAGTTAAGCGAAAACATGTAAACAAAATGTATAACAAACTTAAGTTTCCAGTAATTACAAAATGATCCCTTTTTTGTTAAACATTTCGACCTTTACAGTTTGTTGCTAACTTTCAAATAAATTTAAACGAAATTCAATGAATTATTTTAGCTTACTTAAATTACAAGCATTTTGACATCCATTCCATACATTTTAATTTTGAACCGATTTCCGTAAGGAGGGGGTTTATATATTCAACTCTTTTTATGTTTGTTACCTCAGAACTTTTGACTGGGTGAAACGATTTTGATAATATTTATTTTTTTTGTTAAAAATTATATAATATATTAGATTATTATATAATATTATTAGATTTGAATTTGAAAGCTTATTAAATTAGTTAATCGTTATGTTATTTTAATTATTATTAATTAATTGTCTATTCATTGTAAGGTGAAATATAAATGCATAGATCATATGCATAAAAGTTCAACTTGATTTCGAAAACCATAATGTATAGAAATACCAATAATCACGACGTTATCTTCAGAATAGAGTTATATTTAACATTTTTTTTTATGTAAAAATACCACATTATCATTTAAAAAATAAAATAAAAATTATATAAAAATACCACATTATCGTTGATATATTCATTAAAAAAATAAAATCTCTATTGGGTTAAGATTTTTTCTTTTTTATAAATATGTACATATATTATTAAACACTACAAGTAAAGTAAACAACAATAATAATAAAATGACATACGTACCTTAGTTTTATGTGACATAATTTCTTTGGATTAACAAACGGACCTTGCCCCGTGACGGGCGCGGAGTGCGCGCCAAAACGCCAGCGAGGCGGCGGCGAGCACTTACCCGCTAGCGTTTCGCGTGAAAACATTGCGAACGGAAGTATGTCTCATTTGAAAATATTACGCGGGAACCTAGCGCGCCAAATTATAAACGGTATATCGTTAAATCAGAAACAATGTAAAAAAAGTCACATTTTCTCGATTCATAGAAATTTAAATCGTTATTTGTCTACGAAAACTGCTACAGTGCTCGAGCATAACGTGTTGAGTTCGCCCCACGGTGAAATCACCGTTGGAAAGGAGACTCTTACTGAACATGTCTTCAAAGACGTCGACAAGTGGATGGACGCTCCATGCGTGGTAAGTACACATTACTATTCCACCTAAATATTTTTGAATACAGTAAATTATAATTATTTATTTGTTTCTTATATTTATATAGCATATGTTACACAATAAAGCCCTAAACCTACAATCAGGTCAATTAAAGCATTTGTTTTCATTATTGTTTCGGGTACAAAGTTCACAAAAGATCTATAAACGCGGATGCAGTCTCCGGCTCCGATAGGATAATATAAATAGAAATTGAAGGTTGAGGTTACCTGAAGTTGGCACCACTGAAATGTTCAAAAACTGTTTTTAATATCACAAAAGTTAATTAATATTAATAATTTATTGAACTATATTTCATAAAGTATTTTATTAAAAAGTATGAAGTTAAAATTTACTTCTATTTAAATGTAGAAGTAATATTTCCGATTAACACATTATGATTTTGAGGCCAGTCTTGGCGCAGCGGCACGAGGTGTGACTGTAAAACCGACTGGTTGTGGGTTCGATCCCCACTCGAGGAGATGAAATATTTACTTAAATTTATATTTCCATTTCTTCGCTCTGGTGTCGAGGTTAAGGGCGGCGTTGAGTTCTGCCACTCAACACGCAATGCCTCCAGAATTCGGCAGAAACTGAGTGTCTTAATACTAGGTTCCCTCTGCCTACCCTGCTGTGTGCGGGATACAGCGTGAAGCTGATTTTTTTAACATATTATGATAGTACACGTAAAAGCAAAATGAAACTGTAGTCACGATTTAGTATTAGATATATTTTAGTAACTACGTTGTAACTTTTGCAATATGTTTATTTTCATTTCCATAAGCAATTAAAAACGATAACGATAGTATTGTTTAATTAGTATGAATCTTAACTTCCACTTAAGATAATGTGTAGGTAATTGCAAATATGCTACAGTACGATTTTGCTTCTTCAGAGCTATACAGCGAAATTTGCGATTCTGCAAATTATATATTCATATAACATTTGTGATTATACAGTCAGTGTGGTACAGTCACTATCAATAAGCCCTTTGAGGAATTAAAAAAAAAAATTTCATACCCAATCCCAGATTTGAACCCACATTCAAGTCAGTCTTTTTTGTAAGCAGTAACAATTATTAGAAATTTCGACGAAATAAAATATGACCTTAGCTTAATAGGTACTTACATGATATCTAGATTTAAGTCTCAGTCTGCTACGTTTCTTTTAAAGAAATTTGAACGCTTTAATAATGTAACTTAAGTATTTTGTACGTAGTAAAATCAATCGGTTGATTTTATTTAAAATTTAGTATAAAGTAATATTTGTGTTTTTCTCTTCAAATATGCCTATAAATAAAATCTTGCGAGTCAATATACAACGGTCAAGATTATCGCGTCTCTTGCCAAATAATGTGGAGTGTCTATAGATACCTTAGCAGGTTTGTTTGTTTATCAAATGTAGTATAAATGAAATTGCTTATCTTGGTTTCTAATTGTATTTAAAACTTTAAAAAATATATAGCTATTGTTTAGTTAAATAAAGATTAAAATTATTACTAGCTTTTATATGCAAAAAAAATAAAAGCACACCTCTAAAAAAAACGAAAGCCACTCGATTGAGAAATGGTCACGTTATACATGATCCATTCTAAGGGTAACTCTCTGACGACTCTGACGCAGGTGCTACCTATGTTTTCTTAATTTCCCCATATCTTTAAACTACTGCAGTGATTTTAATGAAACTTGTACTGTTCCCTAAGTTGAAGTATACCTAACTTTAATTAAAAAGAATCATCTCGATATAACTTTTACATTTAGTAAATTCGTGGACAAACATACAAATAAACATACACTTACCAAACTAAGTTATTTTAAAGTGTATATTTTTAAGCTATTTTAAAGTGTCCGGAATAAGACTGTTGATTAATTACATATTCTACTTTATCTAGGATTTAGGATTTCCCTCATTTGTGGGAAAAAGAAAACTATACAAAAGTTGAAGGATTTTAAGAAAAAAATGTTAAAATCTTTTCAGACATGCGGTGCATCGGGACGTTCATACGAATATGGTATGATGCGTATGATGATAGAGCGATGCGCGTGCGCACTCTCTGGATACATGAAACTAGCGCCTGGAGAGAGAATAGGGCTTATTCTTCCGAATATTCCTGAGTTCGTAGTCTTAATACATGGAGCTATGAGGGCGGGGCTTGTTGTCACATTTGCTAATCCTTTATACACTGCAGGTATGTAATATAAAATTTATGCAATAATAAGTATAGATTTTGTGTTGTTTCTAAAATAAATTTACTTGTATATAGGTAAATAATTATTTGGTTATAATTTAAAAGATGATAATATAATAAAATACGGGTAGTAAAAGCTTGCAAAACATTTTATATAAATTATTATTAATTTTAAAAAACTATTAAAAACCTAAAACCTATTAAAACTCTATAGATACCTATAATTTTGAATTGCACCTACTTTATGGTAATATTTGAATATATATTTTTATGGTAGCATTTTAATAAAATATTAAAACTAAAATAAATTGAAAAAAGAAATACTAAAATAAAATTTTACTACTTTTTTATTACGTAATAAAAAAAGTAGTAAAATTTTATTTACGTACGGTCAACAAGTTGCTAATAGATTTTTCCACTTTGTATATTTTTGCGATAATTTTTCTTTAGATGTACACACATCTATCAACATAATTTTAAATAAAAAAATTGTAATAGACCTAATTACTATTATTAATGATGAACGAATTACTTTTCTCTAATGTACACTACCGTCCAAAAGTATATGAACCGAGTGTTCACAAAAACAATATTGATGGAATATCGTTGGTATTTAAAAAGTGTTAAATGTAACATTACTATGTACAGTAAAACCCGTTTAAGACGATTTCACAGGGACTCAACTAAAAACGCGTCTTAAGCGGGAAAGCGTATTATGCGGGATATCTCTATCTCTATATATAATAAGACAGGAAAAATATTTTGTCTGTACATTTTGGAATTTTGACTGATATGGATAGAGGGACACTTAAAAGGAATAATAGAAAGCAAAAAGGTTTTTTTTGAATTTCTTGTCTGTCTGTCTGTCGACATATTTTTGTCCGCAATTTTCTCTGAAAGTACTGAACCGATTTACTTAAAAATTTCACCAATTGCTTTGTTTTAACTCAACTTAACTACTAAAGTTTGATTCATCAAAATCGGTTCATTAAAAAAAAGTTATCGTCATTTGAATGAACTCAATACATTAGTTTGCCTGCGAATGTTATATAGCAATCGCGCTGGTAAGATTGCTGGCTAAAGAAGGACATTCGAAACGTCTTGATTATATGACTGTTGATAAAAAAATATATTTTTGAACCACTATTATACAATATTTTATACAATAAAGTAAACAAAATTGAATTGTTAGTGGAGAAAAATACAATCTCACTATCATGTCAATCGAACATGAACTAGTTGATACTATTGATTTTGAAAATGTGATTGATGACTTTGCTAGTCAAAAAAGGCGTATGGTCCGTTTTTAAATTTTTGCAATATTTTTTACCATAATCTAATGTTATAACCTATATATGGTTACTTTTTTTATGGAAAAGGACAGGGCAAACGAGCGTTCGGGTCACCTGATGGTAAGTGATTACCGCTGCCCACGACCCCATGCAACACCAGAGGAGCTACAGGTGCGTTGTCGGCCTTTAAGGTGGAGATAGACGCGCTTTTTGAAGGTACCCATGTCATATTGACCTGGAAACACTGCCGCGGGTAGGCCATTCCACAGTTCCGTGGCGCGTGGAAGGAAGTTCCTACGAAACCGCTCAGTAGTGGATTGCCATGTATCCAGGTGGTGTGGATGATATTTTAGCTTATGATGTACTGTGCGGTTAGAAAATTCGGCGGCAGGTAACAGGTCAAACAGTTCTTCAGAACACTCCCCATGATAATTGCGATAGAGAACGCACAGCGAAGAGACGTCCCTAAGCAAAGCCAAAGTATCAAGCCTTTCACAGATCATTGGGTCACCAATGATTCGAATGGCTCTACGTGGATGTCCAAAGAGGACAGAGCTCGCCTAACAGCTGATTAGTTAAACATAACCTCAGGCATTGAGGCCTGGCACCGCAGGATGGTCGGCGGCGTTGTTCCTTGGTCATCCAAATTCAAGTTCGAGGCAAAGAGAGCGCCCAGGAGATCGGCTTTCTCCTTTGCCGTGTGGACCAAAATGTCATTTCCTGTGCGTAATGGCGGAAGCGAAGGCTGGGTAAAGTTGCCAAGTGCCGCCTTTGAGAGCGCCAAGAACTGATGAGTTCCGGACGGGTCAAGCTTCTCGCCAATTTTGGCGATATGGTTGGATCTTGCTCTGGCAATTTGCCGCCTAAAGAACCTAGATGCTCGGTACTTCCTTTTTGAGGTTTTCACCTCCAGATCCTTAGTAACCTGTGCCTCGGTCCAGATTTGATATGCCTTGCTTTTGTTAGAGGCAGCAAACTTGCAAGACGTATCCAATCAAGGCTGTGACATGCCACCTATTGGCACTACAGTGCTAGGAATATAAAGTTCCATGCCCTGTGGAACCACGTCGGCAAGAGCAGCGGCACAGGTACTAGGATCATCAGAAGAGAAGCAAACCGGCCCCCAGGGATAAGATGAGTAAAATGTACGCATCCCATCTGAATCTGCTGACTTGTAGTGCCAGACGCGACGAGTTGTGGGTGTTCTGCAGCTGCCGCGCTTAATGTGCACGACACTCCGTACCAGGCAGTGGTCAGAAGACCCCAAAGGGGAACAACAATACAGGGGGACAACCTGGTACGGTTCCGGATGTGA
>DWLH01000810.1:0-16333 GCA_018249795.1 Heliconius telesiphe telesiphe
CCACTCATTACCTAATACAGATAATACAATAATAAAAAATGTCATAATCTTCACGGGTTTCGACAAAATACGCATAAAGTATAAATTCATATTACAATATAATTAAATATATAAATTTAAATAATTTCCTAACAATTAATCATATAAAATGAAACCATAGTGTCTTAACACTATGTTCGTTGTGCCTATCCTGCTATATGCGGGATACAGCGTGAAGCTAAAAAATAAGTACTAACTGTTTAATACGAACAATATTATAAACATTTTCAATATTTGTAATAAAAAAAGACAAATTAAATAAACAAGTGACGTCATCATATATCGACGCCACCTTCCTTTTAAAATCCTTTTGTAGGAAAGATATAGTATGCTCTTTTTTTCTCCAAACCTAATGTTTATATTTCCTTTTCTATTAAATATTTAATATAAGATATGAACGTAAGAAGTTATCTTTTATTTAACATTTTTATTATAATCCAAAAATGTTTTTTTAGTTTGCGTTCAACATCGTTTTTAAAATATTGACGCAGAACTTTAAACTCAGGTTATTAAAACTGGAATTTAGCGACGAGCATCTTTATCCATTCATATCTTTAATTATTACAAAAATCCTTGTGTCACTGTACCCATCATTTTATTTAATAAAAAATAAAGAACATATTTTAATAAAAATTTTAAGGTGTCACACACTCTTAAGATTACAAAACACATACCTACATATATTTAAATTTCGTATAAAAAGAAAAATAGAAAATTTGAACCTGTTATCTCTTCTTTATAAAAGAAAGTCACTTCCTATTAATGTAACCGTAAATCTTTTAAGCTAAGCAACGGCACATAAAAATAAATAAAAATCGAATATATTGAGAATTGAACCTGGATTTCTTTTATTAAATGGAACTTTACACAATATAAAACAAAGTCACTTCCTAGCGACGTAAGCCGAAATCTTTTAAAACCTATATAAACGCTGTTCACTTATAGTTATAATATAAGCATATTATATAAGTCCAAATATTAATGATGTATTTGTTTGGTGGAACGCGCTAATCTCAGAAACTACTCGTTCGAATTTAACCCACTGTACCTAAGGTCCAAGATGCCATTCGCATTTAGAATATGTCATACAGGAAAATCTTTACCCGAATTAATGGCGTCATATTAAATTAAAATAAAAAAAAATCAAACCAGCTTCACGCTGTATCCCGCATACATTAGGGTAAAGGGAACCTAGTGTTAAGACACTCCGATTGCGCCAAAAGTCGTTGCGAAAATCAAAGATAACAACTAATTATTTCCATTAGAAGATGCAGGAGCTATACTATTAGCTAGTAATATAATAAAACACTTCAATTAAACGGGTTCAAATCCTTCTTCATTAACAATTCTCATATGAAATTTAATTATAAAGTTAAAAACTATATAACTACTTGTCAATTAAATAAAAGGACTTATTTACTTGACGGACATTAAATTTTAAAATTATTTATAATCTATATTATATATACTAACCTAACCTACATATATTTAAATACATTTGAGAAATGGTGTCTAGTAAGATTAAATAATAATATTACAATAAGTAATACAATAGCCTTATTTTACAAATAAAAAAAACACTCAAAATACATTAAACATACCATCATTATTTCCCAAATGTCTTACGTATAAGGTTATAGATTAAAATTTACATTTTTTTAATTAAATATTTACATTATCAAAAATGTCTTGTACAGATAATATTTATAATATTATTTAAATAATTTTAATGGCAACATTAGCCTTGGGACGAAACCTTTATACCCTTGTGCACGGTTTCAATCCAAAAAAAAAACCAAACCAATTTTTTAAATATTCCTTATCATTTAATGTGAAAAAATATTTATTTACATTATTGTGTTAGATGAATAGACACTACGATAGGATAATAATAATAATAAAAAGATTCTTACTCAATCTATTATAGTACTTCAATATAACTAAAATTTAATTTGTAGTTTATTTTAAACTACTCTCTTAAATAATATTTACAAATCACCTTCACATTTCATCAAAATCAATCCATTAAAAGTCCATCATTTGATTTTTTAATAATCTGTATACTGATATAATAAAATGTATCAGACATCCTGTATGTATAAGCTATGGATATAGTATTAATTCACTTAATTATTAAAAAACAACGATTTTGACACTTGAAATTAAAAAAAAACTCCGTTTTATTCATATGTTATAAATCGATTACAGTTGACAATCAACTTTTATTAATCTACATCACTCTCACATAATAAGACCGAAAAAAATATCAAACACACGAAAATACACCAAAAATCGTCCAATATTTACACAAACACGCTTTATATTATACAGCTTAAGCCTATTTGTGAAAAAAAAGACCAAAAAACCAATTTCAAGTGTCACAATCAAAAAACATTGTGGGTAGCAGGACGTGAGTTGGAGCGAAAATGTAAAAAAAAATTAAAAATAAATATATTTGATTTGATTTTTTTAAGGTCACATGAAATAACCAAAAAGAAAAACTAACTACACTAATAAAAAAAAATTCGAAGAGAGATCTCATATTAAAATAAAAAGAAAGCCCACAACATAAATCCAAACTACCCGCACATTTCGGAACTCAAGAAAAACTCAAAAAAACTTAAAAAACTCAAAAAATTCTCGCCAAAAAACTAATTGTCCTGGTCGCGCCGTAACCTGCGCTGCTCTAAAAATCAGCGTTTATGGAACACGTATAGCAAACACTATTCTTTCTCGGACTTCCGTTTCCGTCTCTCCGTCTTCTCCACTTTCTTCTTTCCTTTCTTTTCGACTTCTTGCTCCTGATGAACTATTTCCTTGCGTTTCTTTGGTGGAGATTTCACTGGAGATTTAGTCTCAATTTGGACTATTTCCTTTTTGGACGATCTCAATTGTTTCGGAGATCTCATTTCTTTTTCTGGAGATGGCGATTTTTCGCTATTTTCTGATGATTCTTCAGGTTTTGATGTACTTTTGGACTCTTTTGAGTCATCTTCACCCGGAATACCCAAAATGTCTGCCCATTGGTCGCGTGGTGGCGTTGGTTGTTTCTTATCGTCATCAGGTTCTGTTTGTTTCTGTTAGAGACAGAGGGAGATATAAATGTGAGTCAAAGATAAGCATTTTTTATATGTTTTTTTTTTAAAGCGAACCTGCATCGGACACGTGCAAATGTGAAAATTATTAATATTAGTTATTAATTAATATTAACTCTAGCCCTAACAGATAAGACATTGGAAATTAGCTAACACTTCGCATTGCATAAACAAAACTTTTGTGTTTGGAAATGTGAAAAAAAAACCTTTAAGTAAAAAATAGAATAATAGTGACCACGCCCTATGCCTGTCATAATTCTGCGGGTTGTCCGATGTAGGTTCGTTAACTATAAGGGCTCACCATTCCTCCGTTTGTCTCTTCGTATAAACATAAAAAAACACTGCAAAACCACACACTTTTTAAAATTTTATAATTTTTGTAAAGTGCGGGGCAACGACCCCCGCAGATTATGACAGTCGCCTGAAACACTCTTAACGCGATACGGAACAGCTGTATAAGCACTTTTTCAATATAAACGCTAAAGCCAAAGACCGAATCCGATGAATGAGCTTAAAATAAAATTCATAATGGCGACGTCCATACCGCGGAAAATAAAAAAAAGATAACCCGGACCAAAATACAGATAGCACACAGCTAAAAAACAAATGTAAAAAAAACACTATCACAAACAGTATATAGTGTCCGTGGCAGATTAGCTTTTTATTTAGTAAAAAAATATAAGAAAAATAAAATATTAATAATTTGTACTTTTCAGAATCCATGAAACAAAAAAAAAACATTGCCTTTTTTACAGTTTACTGCTCATTTATTAACCCCCGAAAAAAAAGACAGGGGGTTTTATAAATGTGACGCGTCTGTAGGTTTATCTGTATGTCTATCTGAGGCATCTTAGCTTCTGACTACCTGGACAGACTAACAGACTGACCTAGTTTTGTTTGTATCAAAAGTGTTTTTTTCTGGACCGTACTCAGATGATTGAAAATTATCCGTTTTTCTCTAATTATATTCGTTTACTTTTTAGAGCTTTTTGTGTCAGGGGTGTTTAATTGTTAATTATTCTTTCATTAGTTATGTTCATGGATTCCAAAAAAAGGCTCTTAATTTGAAATCTTTTGTCTATACTCACGTCACCGGCCTTCTCTTTCTTCTTATCTTTCTTTCCTTCCTTCTCCCGTTCTTTATCTTTTTCCCTTTCTTTATCTTTTTTTTCCTTTTTGCTGCTTCTATCGCGCTCTATGAAATATTATCAATATATAAATTAGCTGCTATAGTGGCAAAAAAAAACATCAAATCAGCTTCACGATGTATAACGCACACGGCATGGTAAGCAGAGGGAACCTAGTGTTAAGAGACTTCGTTCCCCACTTTCCGCCGAATTTTTCGAGGCATTGTATTGTGTGTTGAGTAGCGGAACTCAACTCCTGGCTTGGTGCCAGAGCGAAGAAATGAAAATATTGTTGGCGAACTCGTGTAAAAGTGGGTAGATTTAGGTGAAAATGTTCAGTTTCATAATATAAAAATTGCCATAATTGACATAGAATTATCAACATTCGTGAATTAAGTAAAGTGAATCAACAGTGAACTGAAATAATCTGTTATTTTATTTGAATCAACCAAATACCAAATTATGACGTCACAAGTTACCATAGACCACTTGTAGCAGGGGTTGTGCCCTTGCGTGTGAATAAAAAACATGACAGATTGTTGGTAGATTGATTGTTAAAATATGTCATTTTCTCGAGTGGGACGATTCCCAAAATTACATATTTTAATATTTTCATTTCCTCGCTCTAGTTACTAGGCGTCAAATTACGGCACTTAACGCCTCCATAATTTAGCGGAAATTGGTGAGCAGAAGTGTCTTAACGCTAGGTTACCCGATTTCCTCTGCCTAACCTGCTATGTGTGGGATATAGTGCGAAGTTTTAAAAAAAGTAACCATAACTATCTTACCAATTAAAAAATATTTCTTTTAAATTCCTACCACTCAAAACTTCAAATATAACTCACCTTTCTCCTTCTCCTTCCCGTCCTTCTCTTTCTTCCTCTCTTCTTTCATAATCTTACAGTACTCTCTAAAGTAATCTTCTCTCATCGTACTGCTTTCCACCGCTTTGTATCGAGCATCAGAATCGATTTTTTTCTTTATATCGACCCATCGAGCCCTCCTATCGATATTTTTCTCTTTGAGAAGCGCTATGAATTCAGTCTTCGCCTATAAGGAAATATATTTTTTTAATAATGTTTCGAGATTGGTGCGAACGGATTGGAACCTGTGGCTTGAGTAGTGGTATAGAGAGCTATATTATGTGAAATAAAAACATTATATAGAGGAGATTTTGTCTGTCTGTCAATTATGGGCTATTATTATTAATAACAAGAACAAAATAAACTATATTGTAATATGAAATTGATGAAAAGAAAAACAACAAAAATGTTGACATGAACTAAAAAGACAGATAATGTTGTTTTGAATGTAACTTTTTAAAAATGTATTGATAACACTTTTTTTTTTATTAATTAAATAGATGTACAGAAAAGTTAGAGGTTATTATGGCTAGTTAAAACAGTTATGATTTTAAATCTCATTTAGTCAAAATATAACTAAACTCTATCTTATAATAGAGTTTTATTATGTCTAAGACAGACCAAAAACATAAACAAACCTGATTTCTCATTATTTTAAAAAATATAAACAGGAATATTCTAAGTAATGTTACGTTTAACTTAATAAAAATATACGTCAATTAAATGGCACTTAAAGTTTTATTTAATGTCATTCTCCTTTTTTTTTTAAATAATAGTTATAAACGCATAGCAAACTCTCCTACCACCGTTCAAACCACAATAATTCCCAAATACGCGTAGTTCATATATTCCATAACCGACTGAAATAAAAAAAAATATTAAAAGCTGAAAAGAAGATAAAATTATTAAAATGCTGTAAAAAGAAAATGAATTACTTCCTGAAATTAAGAAAATTGATTAGTATGAACAAAAGTGGAGGTGTCGATATAATATTTTATCTGTAATAGTTTATACAGTTGTTTTATTAAATATTAAAAAAAAAACTTCTAATAATAATAACTTCACAATGATAGAGATAAAAAAAAGAATTAATAAAAGTTTATTAATGTTCAACGCAATAATCGGGAGTTCAAAAACCACTCATAAGAATATTTGTGATAAGCTTCAGGCTGTATCCTATCCCGCACACAGCAGGGTAGGCAGTGGGAACCTAGTGTTAAGACACTCCGTTCCCCACTTTTCGCCAAATTCTGAAGGCGTTGTTTTTTGAGTGGCGGAACTCAACGCCGCGCTTTGCCTCGACACCAGTGCGAAGAAATGAAAATATCAATTTAAATAAATATTTCATTTCCTCGAGTGGGGATCGAACCCACAACCGTCATCACAGTCAAACCCTTATGGTCCTGCGCCAGGTAGTTATAATATGTTAAAAATGAAAGTTTGTGTGGATGGAGGTTTGTTCTATTTTCACGCAAAAACTAAAGAACGGATTCAGATGAAACTTTACAGTAACATAGTTTAAACATCGGTATAACGCTGGCACAACTTGTACAAATATTTTGTATAATTTGACTGTAATATAACCATAGGTTTAGGCGGACGAATCTGAGTTTAGGTCGCCAGTATTTAAAATGTTTAAATGATTCTATTGTACTTAGGCCAGTCGTGGCGCATGGACACAAGCGTGCGATTCTAAAAGCCACAGGTTGTGGATGCGATGCTCACTTGAGAAATATTTTGCCGGAAAGTGGGGACGGAAATAAATTTAATGGGAACGAAGTGTCTTAACACTAGGTTCCCAGGTTCCCGCTGTCTACCCTGCTATGTGCAGGATACAGCGTGAAGTTAAAATAATATATTTTATTCAGAAGGATCGATTTTGGTTAGAGAAATTGCGACGGCAATACTTTGCCTGCACATAGACTGGAGTGTAGTATATTAACTGGAAAAAGTTTTTATCACTCTGTTCCCTCTGTTCAAATCAATGCAATGCAGTGGAGTTGCAAAGGTATTTGGAAAATATCTATAATAATTAGTTTATTTATAAAAATCTCTCAATTTAGAATTTTATAAAAAGGTAGATGGAGACGTTGCTTAAACATAAAAAACTGGGAATATACATATAGGCGGTTAGAATAAATATAATCACGATTGTTAATTATAAAACAAAATACAACGTCGTGTTACACAATGGTTATCGGTTTGATTCCAAATTCACATTTAGTTATCGCCCGGCGTTGGGTTCCGCGCTGGCGTCAAATGTAGAGTGAATTGTTTTAACACTAGGAACCCTTTGCTTATTTAAAAAAAGTATTTTCAACTTATTTGTCACCTCCACAATTGTTTATTACTTATAATCTATTTAATTTTAAGGTGCAAGCAAAAATCAGCTTTATGGGTCAACCATCATTCCACCAATAATAAAAAAATTAAATACTTATTTTTATAGAAATGATATTATGAATATGGAAAAGAAACATACATACATACATACACAAAGAAATTAATATTATTTCTTTTTAATTTAAATGTATTCAACATTTAATATTATAGAAAATTCTTAAATGTATATTTATAAGGCAGGATTCGACTGTTATAAAAGTAAAAAAGGAACCGTTATTATTAAATAATATTTTAGTTATTAATCATGTCATATATCTATTAACATCATACTTTACACTATGTTTTTTTTTAAATCATCATGTTACAGCGAAATTTAATGTAAAAAGTTGTTTAATCTGTGACAAATCGCTCTACACTCCAGTAACTTATATCTAAAATATGAATATATATTTATTCGAATACAAAAAATCGGTATCCACAAATATCGATTATAAAGAACCCATAAAACTGATTATGCTAGTCTATTCTCTTTACTGTTTGCATACATTCTTTCATAATTTACTAAGAATTGACTTTCAAGATATTAATTATAATAAAAATATTACAAAAACTTTTTAATA
The DNA here is from genome assembly GCA_018249795.1 of Heliconius telesiphe telesiphe. Lineage (NCBI taxonomy): Eukaryota > Metazoa > Arthropoda > Insecta > Lepidoptera > Nymphalidae > Heliconius > Heliconius telesiphe. The sequence goes on from DWLH01000810.1 coordinate 8,088, forward strand.
AAGACTATATTAAAAAATAGATTTAATTACTTTAATTTTAAGATTTGTCAAAAATATATATATCTGTAATCTAATATTAGCTTTTGTTTTTCTTATAATTTGAATGTGCTCTTTATTTAGGAACTGACAAAGAAGTTTCTTTCTATAAAATAACATAGATTTTTTAAATTTAAATACTAAAAAAATCAAATAGCTCCGTTCAATAGCTTTTGAGAAAAAAATTGCAATTCTACATCAAAATCGATGGAAAATTTCCAAAAAAAACCAAACGTCTTTATCAATTCTTATAAATGAAAAAAAAAAAAACAAGAAACCTGGAAAAGAAATAATTAGTGAGGAACTTATTTATTTGACAGCTTCTTTTTTTAATTCATCCAAAAAGTCTTCAACTCAAATTTTACATTCTGATTATTTACATTTCTTTTATTGGCAACTAATTTGAACCCATCACCTTTTCAACAGTGGATAAAAACCACTTGATAAATTTTATATGCATGCAATAATTTTTATAAGCTTTTTAATTCTTTTTCTATGAAATTGCATATATTTTTAATTTACTCTTTTTTAGCCAGTTTGTTAGGCAAAAAACATGTCTAGATACAAAATCTAGATTTTAACTTTATACTAAATTATGTGTGCTTAAAATTATATCTAACCTTATGTTTCATCTCGTGCATCGGAGCGCCCACTTGACGATTTACATTATAAAAGTCGATCATAGTTATCAAAAGTTATTAGGAAAATAAGAAAATTAACAATGGAGTCCAATTAAATCGATATTTTTAATAAAATTAGAGTTAATAAATTAAATAATTAATATTTTAAAGAGAAAATGATAAGGAACCTATACGGACAATACATTATTGATTAACTTTAGTTTTAAAAACTTATTTATCATTACAACCCAAAATTCTTAATTAAATTATCAAATAAAAAAAAAAATAACGTCGATACTAACCAACAATAACAAAAAAAAACATCAAATCACTGAAACTCCATTGTACATTCAGAATTCAAATAAAAGAGAACCGACAAGCTAGTTAGCTAGTTATTCATAGACTAAAGTGCCAATAAGAAAGTAGATTTTTTGAAGTAATTCGTTTTTAACTCGATAAATCGCGTTCGCCAAGTGAGCTCCCGAGTAGTGATCCAACGTCGCCTACTACAAGCCCCTGCCGCCGGCGCCGCTCGCCCCGAGCTGTGTGTTGCGTGACTTTGCCGTTATAAATCATTATTATTATTATTCATTTAAAGCTAAAAATCGATTTAAAAAATATATTTTGAGCCTCTGGTAACACTCATACGGTTTTTTGGGGCGTATTTTTTATTTTTCGTAGTAAATCCTATTTATTACATATATTTAAGCAATAGCGTTGTGTGTTTATTTGTGTAACGGCTAAATCATGAAACACAGTTGCTTAATGGAAAGGGAAAAGAGATGAACAAAAGTCAATATAAATCATACGATTTTTATATTATGCACTTTTTCTATTTAACTAGATAAAAATAAAATTTTAAATATTTTGGCACCAAAAATACAATAAAAGAATTAGCAAAATGCATAATATAAAAGAAGTTTGACACAAATATTACTATTTTCGATATGTTCTTGATATCATTTTTAAAAAACCAATTTACTTTTTATTAATGCTCATTAAATGTGTAAAATAAAGAAAAACGAAGATTATGAGACCATATCGAACACAGATAAAAAATTATGGCAATTTCATGAATTCCATAAAACAAATTCAATTAAAGTAATTTATTATAACAAAAATTTATATTATTTTCGCTTGGCGGTAAAATATAACAAAAGTATTAACTATGACATAATAGGATTCGAACCCATTACCCACTATAATTACAACAACCTGAGTGTCAGGAATCGAACCTGACTACATAAAACATATGAAAAAAAGGTAAGTATAGAATATACATATAATCTGAAAAAAAAGTATAAAATACAAAAAAAACGTTATTCGAATTAATTTTCTGTCTGTGGGAAACAGAATAATATAAAATGGCTGTTAAAAATATTTTTAACTTGTATTTATGTAAATATTCTATAATACTTAACAGTGCAGTCACTTGTATTCATACATTCAACTAAGTTTATCGATATTAAAATAATAGCTTTAAATAACTTCTTAAATTTTAATTAAAAATCAAAGTACAGAAAGAGAAGTCATTTCCAATAACACTTCGCTAAAAAACCCGATTCACCATAAGCAAACGCTGGTATGTACTATATATATACAAATACCCCCAAGATCCTAAAAGTTGTAATAATAATAATAATAATAATAAAGGAATAAACTGAAAACAAAATCTATATAGCTTTATATCTATAGCTTATTAATTATAGCGCTTGTAGGCGCAAAACAAGACGCCGGTTCAAATCCCGAAATAAAAAAAAAATCTAAAACAATTTATAAAACATGTCCCACGCAACAATCATTCACTCATCCCATTCACTCTCAATCCCTTACCTGTTCCCGTTTCCTGTCCTTCTCTTCTTTCTCCCGCTTCCTAACCTCGACTATGTACTCGTTGAAGCATATCTCTCGGTCCCGCATTTTTTCTATACCTTTGAAACGTTCGTCACGACTGAATTTACTGGAGAAGTCCGTGAATGATGATCTGGTAAATGGAAATTAAAATAACAATATATATACAGTCAATCCGGGTAACTTTGACAGATGGATACCAGCGATATTTTACACTATGTCTTTAAATTTAAAGCAATGTGCTTTTTTAGTGCTCTCAAAATACTTTTCATCTGTAGTCATTCACATAAACCTTTTAAAATACATCAGTATAGAATACATATATTTTTATATTATTAGCTGTATCTTATAGTTAACATGGTAGACACACTCTTTGGCAGCCTTTTTGGGACACTCCGACTGTCTCAACGTCGCCGTGTGCCTTGTTACCAAAGCGAGGAAATAAAAATAATTAATTCCTCCGAGCAGGATGGAATGTGGGAAATTGCATATTTTACAGTCGCCTTGTACCTCTGCTCCACGATTGGCCTTTATTTATGTCGTTTTTAATAAATACATAACATTATGTACTACATATGCCCGCTTTATTTCATACATTCGATGATCCGAATGCCTAATGACAACAATTAATCCGATCAATCGAATTTTTACTGCAGTTCTAATCAACTTACTTGGAATGCAGCTTCGCCTCCTCCATGAGTGCTTTGAACGCTTGCTTCTTTTGTTGCAGTCGGTTCTTTTTCTCCTTTCTTTCCTCCTCCGCTCTCTCCCGGACATATTTGTCGAACACCTGGGAAATAATTGGCCGATTAGTATTCGCTTGTACTCCTTTATCAGTCTTTTGCTGTAAGTACAGTACCATCGACACGTCATGGTCGCCTTTAACTTAATCTTTCTATTTCGTCATCTATAGATAACTTTGGAGCGGCCACAACTCGTCAACAGTGCAGTGTGTATCAGCACTACTGCTTTCGTCATGAGACGCGCGGTGTGCACGAGATTGTGTTTGTCTGTTTGTACTAGTCAATGTATGTGTGTATGGAATGTGTAGCTGTATAATGATTATATGGAATGAGTGAATGTATGAAAGATAAGTTTACAAACGTATATATAATATGTGCGTTTGTAAACTCCATATCCAATAAAAAAATCTACTTATAAAACATTTATTTTTACATTTAGTTAGAAAAGACTTTCTAACTAAATGTTTACAATAACATTAGCCTGTCTCATTCATGAACTCCTAAAAAAATATCCTAACAAAAGGGTAACAGATTCAATTACCTGTTTCCGTTCCCTCGAGTCCAGCAACAAATATCGACTGTCAAACACAATTTTATGCAACTCCTTCTCCCACGGCGAGAAGGCGGACACGTCGCTCTCGTGCAACATCTCGAGGAAGGACCGCACTCGCTGGTCGAAGGGCACGGTGGCTCGAGCGATGGCCGCCCGGGACTCGGCTTCCATTGCTGCCTCTTTACCGGCGTCGATGTTTTGTGTGCCACGTTTGCGTACTGGTGCGGCTTTGGGATTAAGAATATTAAGGAAATTATTTTTGGGTAGCGCTACACATAATTCATATATATTTTTTTCTTTCCCAAGTGGAATATTTTTGGACTAACGATCATTTTCTTATTAATGTTATAGTCACTTAAAAAAATGAACACAAAACTAATTTAAAGCAAAGCCTAATCAATTTGAAACGCGACGGTTGTGAGTTCGATTTCCACTCGGGGGAATGACTTGTTTAAAATTATCATTTGTTTCAGTTGGTAAGAAGAACAAACACGGTGTTGAGTTCCGCTACGTTAACAGCGAAATTCTAAAAACATAAAAACATAAGCAATAAGCTACTTACTCTCTTCAGGCTTGGACTTTTTAGCAGGTTCGATTTCAGAGTCGGATGATTCCGATTCGGCGTTACGTTTCAGATCACCGTTTGAGCTCTTAGCTTGTTGGTTGGCCGCCGCTTTGTCTTTGTTCTAGAAATAAAATCCAAAAATTTATTATTGTTCTACAAACAAAAAAAATGTTTTTCCAGAAATATTTATTTAAAAAAAAAACAAACCTATCATAATTTTTTTTCAAATATCTAGAATAAACACAAAAACATTTTTTTTCTTCTGGAACATATTTTTTTTATCTTTGTAGTAAAAATAAAACAGATAAAAACAATATATCTTTACGAGCTATAACAAAAACACATCCCTGCATCCCTGTAAAGCGCGACCGCTAAATTACGCCACTAAACATACAAAAATTACACGATGCCTGAAGAACAAAGTGTCTTAACACTACGTCTACTCTGCTTACTGAGCTAAATAGTATCCCCATTTAGTTTGGTAGGCAGCGTGTAATATCTTCCTTTTGTATAATGTATTTGTATAGATCCATCATATATAATTTTACCACTGGCATAAATTGGGGGCACCAGAATTGGCACTGGCACTACCAGAACTGGCATCAGATGGATCAGATCAGAGATCAGATGGTAAAATAGCTTGGTCTACATCAGCCGTGCTATTCATATGTACTAGAAATTCCTATACTTTGGTACATTGAACACTAGCTACATAACCCACCTCTTCTTTCTTCTGTGCACCAGCAACCTCTGCCGCATGTAACTTTGTCACTGGCATATTGACCACTTAGCCATCTATACAAGTTTCTTACATAATCACACAATGCACAGGCATTTACTGGCGACCCCAGCCTCATATAAATTTGTCACTGACATAAGTACTATACATTAGCTATATAACTCACTTCTTTCCCCTGTGTACTGGCTTGTTGGGCACTGGCACTGGCGGCACTGGCACCACTGGAATTGGGTGGATGAGCAACAGCTTGGTCCACATCAGCTCTGCCAGCCAGCTGTGCGGGTCGTTCCCATACAGATAGACGAGCAGTAGGGTTGTAGAAAAAGACACGACCGTCACCTGTCCACACTACACACCTTTGTGGACAAAAAACAAAGTTAGTGGTGCAGGTTCAAATTATTTTTCACATATTAAGCATGTAAATAATAAAAAGAAAATTATTTTTTGTATGTTTATTGCATCTTTTTTAGTGGAATACATTATAAATGAGTTGTAAAGAATTTAAGAATCGTGAGTGGATATCACAAGATGACTTTTACATTTAAAATACTTATTTAATTCACTTATTCAAATCCCTTCCAATGTTAATACTTCAAATAACAAAATGACAAAGGCCAATGTGACACAGTTCCGTTACCCCGATGATAGCCAGTTGGATCAACACTCGAGGTAACAAATGAGTTTAATTTCTCCACTCTGATAAGACTGCCACCACAATTTTTTCTCTGCTTTCCCTACTATATGCGGAGTAAAGCGTGAAAACATCACTAACCACGGTGTGCCAGATATCGGCGTGCTCGACACCGGCCTGCTTTTATCCGTCTTTGCCTTCTCCTTCTCCGCCTTTTCCCGCTCCACCTTCTCCCGCTCGGCCTTTTCCCGTTCCGCTTTTTCCCGCTCAGCCCGCTCTCGTTCCCGATCGGCACGCTCGCGCTCCGCCGCCGCCTCTGCCGCCGCTACCGCTTCCGCGTGCGCGTCTACGTCTATTACTGGTAGAGAAATAAAAAAATAATTATCCTAGTAAATCTATCTGAGGCCAGTTGTGGCGCTCAAAGTGTGACTGTAAACGCGACTGGTTGTAGGTTCGATCCCCACTCGAGAAATTGAAATGTTTATTTAAACACTCAACACGCAATGCCTCCGGAATTCAGCGGAAAGGGGAACGGAGTGTCTTAACTAGGTTCCCTCTGAAACTTTACAGTAATATAGCTAATATATTGTAAAATAAACTAAAATTCATGTAAACTTTTTGTATAATTTGGCTATAAATCATTATTTATGTAAGTATTTTGCTTGCAGTTAATAATAATTTCAAATAAAAAAAGATAAAAAAACGGAAGAGTTCTAATGGGAACCAAGTGTCTTAACACTAAGTTCCATCTGCCTACCTTGCTATTTGCAGGATACAGCGTGAAGCTAAAAAAACATCTAATAAATAAATCAAACCTTCAATCTTACTGTCAATAATCTCCAGGCCGTCTTTCTTGTCTGACTTCTCGTTCTTCTCTAGCGCTATTTTTGCCCTTAGTTCTGAAAATTTACATAAAATCAAACATTATTATAAAAAAAAACATTTTTAAGGTTCCTTACATCAAAAGGAAAAAAACGGAACCCTTATACTATCTTCGATTCGGATCGGAACGGATTTAATTTCCAATCAATTCATCAAATTCTGCTAGGATCAATTTTTATTTTAAATCATAGTTAAGAAAAATTTATTAATGCATGGGAACCAAATGTAGGCTGTAACTAATATAAGTTTTTATGTACAGTAGATGGTTATAGAGTCTCTAGTCTAGGATAACTGATATTTTTAAACATTTTTAAAGTGTTAATCCACACTTTGGAAAGAAAAATACTTATTTAGAAAACGTATAAAAATTTGAACGCAGCGGGACTCGAACCCGCGTGGTCGGTTTCCAGGAGGCGCGGGTTCGAGTCCCGCTGCGTTCAAATTTTTATACGTTTTCTAAATAAGTACAGGATAACTGAGTTCTAATTCTGTCTAGTGACTCACTCTCCAACTCTTTCATAGGTGCCGGCTTCTCCCACACACTTTGGCTGGTGGCTGCGTGGTAGTAGTACGGTCTACCATCGGGAGCTCTGTGGGTAGTCCATTCAGCTGCTCGCGCTTGCAACTCCGGTGAAATTACCTAGAAAATATGAAATTAATAGTTTTTTTTTTGTTATCTTTTACTTAACTTTTGTAGTATATTTAGCCTGGGGTTCGTCGCTACTAGATAAAAAATACCACAGAGGTAATAAAACATGTATATCTATTATTATACATAATTTAGAGCCTTGCTGCTTTAAGTACGTTTCTGCATAGAAACAAGAGACATGCTCCCCATTGGACTAACAGTTGGTACCACGCCCTTGGACGCTGTGGACATGTAAAGTAAGTATAGGTTAAAATTACGGAGGAAGTGTTAACATTACGTGTGCTATTAGGAGAAGGCTATTTAGTTGATGACAATTGAATTTTACGGACTTGTCGACGTCGGCGATGCCTACGTTGTTATAAAAGGTAATAAGGAAAACTCGAGAGGTTAATTTGGACCAAGAAGAGACGAGTTAAAAGTTAATTTTGGCCAAGTACTTTGTTATGACTCTAATTATACATTGCTTCCGGAAGCTAGTCTATGAGAAACTGGAAATATAGCTGTGCGCAGGTTCAGTCATTCAAGAAAGGAAGTCCACGCCTTAAGACAGTAATCATCACCCGCAAAGTAAAACTTACTCTAATTGTATACGTTACATGATACTAGACAAAAAGGAGACTTCGTCAAGTATAGCATAATAGCAGACACACTAATGACAAAAGGGGACTGAACAAAGCAGCTCGAGATCTGAAAATATTAATTAACGAAGCAAATGACTCTGAGATGGATGGTTATTTGAAAAGCCTAACAGGGACAAAGGCTACCAATTATTCGCTATGGAAAGCTTCCAAAAACCAATATAGACCATTGTACCAAAAACCACCACTTCATTCCTCTGATGGCCAGGTGAGTAGAACAGATTTTGGTAAAGCTGAAACTTTGGCAAAGCACCATAGCCAAGTATTCACCCCAGTCTTGACTGATTGTAAGGTTAAAACGGAAAAAAGAAAAAAAATACATTGCACGTTGTTTATTTG
>DWLH01000811.1:0-16306 GCA_018249795.1 Heliconius telesiphe telesiphe
AACGTATGTAAGCTTTTACTATTCTTTTGCGCGTTTCCTATTTTTGCAATAATAAGCTTAATTAATTTGATCATTGTAATAAGAGCAGAAAATTTATTCTTTTAAACACTATTTTTGTTAATGAAATTAATCTAAAAATTACTTTAATCTTACGTATGTTTGAGGCCAGTGTCACGAAGTCATAGGCGGGCGACTGAAACCGGACAGATTGTGGGTCCCATACCCACTATTAAATATGTGATATCTTCATTCCCTCGCTCTGGTAACGTGGCAAAGCTCGGCGTTGAGTTTCGTCACTCAACATGGAATGCCTCCAAAATTCGACGACTAGAGAGAACGGTGTGTCTTAACATTAGGTTCGAAGGTTCCCTCTGCCTACCCTGTTATGTGCAGGATAAAGAGAAAAGCTAAATTAATATAATTTAATGAACTATTTAGAGCTTAAAGTGGCTATGAAATTAAGTAAAATCATAAAATTTTCTACTTGGTTTTTAGTGTGTCGTTATTAAAAATTCAAAATAGTCTATATTATTATAGATCCTTTCTCGATGAATGGACTATCAGAAAAGAATTCCTTATTTCTAACTTTAGAATACCGCGTTCAAAGATATAAAATTAGTCTTATATGTAATAATCATTTTCATCATGCAAAACTTTGACTCATACCAAAAAATTTTGTCATCATACTGAAATAAATGTAGATAATATAAATGTGGATGTAAGTTTGTTCGTTACGCTTTGACGCCAAAACTACTCAACCGATTATAATGAAACTTTGTTCACATATTTTCAAAGCTATTAGAAAGCACATAGGATACTTTTTTTATTCTTTTTTTTTTAATATATTGTACTTTGGCTATAATATAAAAATAAGTTAAAAGGAGCGAAGCCGCGTTTGAGTCTCTAGTTGTATAAAAATGAACCTTTGTGATATCGAAAATACACGTACGGAATCTGAATATCGGCCCAGCGGTACGTACGTATGTAGTAATAGTTAAATATTTTCGTTGCAATTACAAATGCGCTAATTAAAACGTTATTGCCGCTTCCAATCGGAATTGGGTCAACAGTTGATCAATGGTGTTTTTTTAATTTTCATTGCGTTTGATTGCGACAAATGGACGAATAACTTAATATGACCCCAACCAAAGATTATTATTTTTTGGGACCGTACCTTTTAAGGAAAAAAGGAATCCTTATAAGACAATTTTGTTGGTCGTCCGTCTGCCTGTCTATCAAGATCCTTTATCTCAGGAACGCTTGGAGATATCGAGTTATATGTATTTCCTGAAAAATCTTATTTCCATATGAACTTTTAAAAAAAGATATGGCCGTTTATATTGCAAAAAACGCGTATTTTGACACTATAAGGGGAATCAAAATGAAAAAAAGGGTATTTCGGGTTGACTTAGAATTATTAAATTTGGCAGCTAGCGTCTAAAGGTAGTACTTATTAAGGAAAATATCCGAAACTATACAAAAATCCTAAAAAATAATAGCCTTAAAAGGGGGCAAAATTTGGTATTAAAGCCGCTAGTTCAAGTGAGGTATCAGGTGAAAAAGCTCTGACTAAGCTAAGCTTGAATTTCAGAAAAAGCTCGAGACCTCCAATTTATTGTACGGAATCCTGGAGTTTTTGATAGAACGGATTCATCTCAGTAACTATTGGTTTGAATTGAAAAAAAATATTATAGGCGAGGCTATCATCGAGGGATAGGCAATAAGGTTATAGGCTATATTACTTTACGTTATTCGGTGCAATTTCGAATTCAATCTTAGAATCGAGACCGATTTATAAATACGGGCTTTAGAATATCCTATGTGTCATACTCATACACAAGTCTTAGTTATTTCCATTGAAATCTCCGCCGGAGCCGCTGGTGAATGCTAGTATTATATCATTAATAGTTTGTTTTATGTAAGGCAAATTAAAAAATCATTTTGTGATACTTTGACTTAATGAAACACTAATGGTAAAACAATACCACTTTTGAACATATTTCGTAGATAGTTAGTCATATTATAAAAATAAATCGCCTATTAAAGGCAATGGCTAACGTACATGTGTTTTGATCTAAATATAGATCTTGTTTGAGTCGTGTCTGAATCACATCCTTAAATATACTCATTCTACTTCCACAACGACTGGTGAGGAAGTTATTACAAATAAATTAATGTGATTTGCTTCCGTGGAGGGAAGCGCTGTTTGTCTCACAAGAATTGTGTTACTCAAGAAGGTACTTAAGTAAGTAAGTACCTGTATATATGACATTCGTAAATGACCGTTTTTGTAAGGACATATTTGGGATTTTTTACTTAAAGTATAATTGTGAAAGGATATTTATTTTTTTATTATAAATTTACAGAAAGCCGAATTCTCGCTTATATTTTTGAAAAATGCTTAGATACACTTATACTTTCGGTTATACAAAATAAAGAATAATTATCTAATGAAAGTGTCGTTCATCAAGTCCATCTGTTTCATTTGACAATCGACGCTGGTACGTACGCAAGTCGCAGGCGCAGCCGTAAGTTAGTTGATTCTAGAGACGAGTAACAGACGCTCGGCGGGCGGCGCGTGCGCAGCGCCCCGCCCCGCCCCGCGCCGCCCTGTGCACCCCCGCGCCCCCCCGCCAGTCCGCCCGCGTGTTTTGTTTGTACCGCACGTGTTTGTGGACGTTTAGATACTCGAAACAAAAAAATCTGTCAACTGTGCATCAGTATTGCGATACGTGAAGATACTTCGTGCAGTAGTAAATCTAAGTTGGCATGGCCCACAAACATTGAACTTCTCCATTCGGCTATTGCCCTCAAACTATTTCAATTTTAACTGTTTATTTTGGCAAAACGCGCGCCATCGTAAACCTTTGCTTTTGGCAACGCTCTTTATTCCGCAAACAAGGAAGTCGGCTTCGACGGCGGCGCGGCGGTCGAGTGACCGATGGCATTTTTTATTATTTTTAAAATGGCAACACCACACGTGGTAGGTGGTGCCGTTCGGGCTGCGATCGCGTCTATTCCGGCCCGGCCCCGCCCCGAGGCTATTTAAAAATATAGTGACGTATTATCTTATACACTATGATTCCTTGATACGTCCACCGATGCCCTTCCGCGTCGAGAGCCCACCACGACACGCGGAGACCAGAATAGCCTCCCTTTATGTTTACTGTTGTGACGCGAAACATATGCAAATGTGAAGTGGCGGCATGTCTTGTTTTTAATAGATTTTCTTAGAAGTTGCTAAGATGCCCTGTGATGCAATAGTTACGCATATGTCAAGTGTTCTATGCACTGCGCTGCGGAAAGGAGGCAGGATATTAACCTACCCTCAGAGAAGTGAGTTTCTACGAGTTTTCAGGAATACCCGCATATTGTGGCTGCACACTCTGAATGTAGGTGACCTAACTGAAAATTGGAGGTATCAATCAGCCTTGAATGTTAGAATGGATTTTTGTAGATTTTTGCAAAAAATGGAAAATTTCAGAGTTACATTACTTCGCTTCTTACTAAGTATTTGAATCTGCCGGATAATTCTGTTAATTATAAATTTAGTTACTTATAAGTATGCATCTCTCATATATTGAAACTTAAGTCAACTAAGAACATATATAATTTTATTCTTAACTTAACGTTATACATACTATCCTACACACCAATATTATAAATGTGAAAGTTTGTGTTTGGATGGATGTTTTCGTTCTACTTTGACGCAAAAACTACTCAACGAATTTAGATGAAACTTTGCAGTAATATAGCTTATATATCAGAATAACACATATGCTCTAATTTATGCAACGATTTTGCATAATTTGGACCCAAATAGAAGCCGGCATATTTGCACTGTATTTTCCGCCTTGGAATTGCGGAATGGAATGTAATGTAAAAAAAGGATTAAAAAATAATGAATAATATATTTTTTTTAACTTTTTTTTTTATTTGTCTTTCGGACATTTCTCACATAGCAACAAGAATGTCGAATTCTAATAGTATTAATTTTAATTTCTGTTTCTTTCTTTCGAGATGCCTTTCCTGTGTATTAAATAAGGGTATTCAGCATCGCTCTATAGTTATTGTAGGTAAGACGACTTGAAAAGATATGATATTATGTATTAATAGGACGCAATGGTAAAAATAATTAAATCGTTTTAAACAGTCACTGTAATAAACTATTAAAAAAACTGTTAATATCTACTATTAAAAAAGCTAAAAAATATCCTACTATGTAGGTTATTGCTGCTTAAAACTATAAATTGTTCTTATAAATAAAGATTTAAACAATAATTTAGTTTGAATATTGATGATTGATTGAGAAAATGAAGCTGATTTTCAAAGGGGGAAAAAAATTTAGAGAAAAAAAATCCATATTATCCATTTCATTAGAGAAACATGACAAATTAAGTCTATAAATGTACGTTTATCACTTTAATATTATTTATTACCTACAACTTCAACTTGATATATTACATCGCGGGGTGAGCGTTTACCATATTTTATATTGTAGTAATCTCAAAGTATTAAAAAATAGATATTTTCTCATTTTTCTTTACAAGTATAATATTGTTTATACAAAAATGAACCCCAAAAAGGCATATATTTGCAACATCAACGATCAAAGCGTACCATAGTAGCATGTCTAATTCTCGTACATCATTAGGTATATATCTAGTCCGGGATACGGGAGGCGGGACGAGGGGCGAGGGACGAGGGACGCGGGATGCGGGCATGCGCGCCGCTATCGATCCCGCGAGATGAGTGAATATGCCGACCAGAGACAACGTTTCAGATGCTATATTTTATTTATAATACTTAGAATTTTCTTCATTCTTGTTTAAATATTTATTTTGATACAAGGATACTTTCCGTTGTTTTATAGGAAATTTTGTTTCATTTTAACCTTCCAATAGATAAGACTGGATAAAGTTTCAATATCGACATAAGGCATTGTCTTTAGCTGCTGCATTGATCTTTTTTCGCAAATAAATTTACGCTTTAATAGTGACGATTACATATAAATATGTATCTTATACTGTTGTTTTTAATTTTGTCAATAGAAGAATAAAATTAAATTAGGCTCCTAGTATGTTCTGACAGTATCCCATAAAAGTAATCACGCTGTGGTCTTTTTCACATTCACACGAGTGAATTATAAAGTATTCAAGAGAGTAAATTTTATTGATATACCATCGATGTAGGTTGCGGGTTCAGATCTGATTGTTTTATGCGTCTGATAGCATGTTCAGTAATAACCATCTATTAAAACGGAGTGACTTAGAGAATTACTAGGATACTTTTCTATCCATTAAATATAAAAAATCGAGGATAGCGCGTAAAAAATGAAATGATAAAAAACAACAATTGCAATTATATGACAATATTATAATATGGAATTCTTTTGTTATAGAAGAAGAAAGTCTAAAATATTCAGGTTTTTACAAAAAACCTTAGGTTTAAACCACTACAGATTTTCGGTGGTGTTTTTAATTCTAAGTAAATAGTAAAATAGAACAATTAATACTTTCATTAATACTCCCAAAATATTAACTGTAGAAGAAATTACCTTAAGATAACTAACACAGCTACACATACCAAACTACGCAAAGCTGATCTCACCACATGAAAATATTAAATAAATAAATTAAATTAGCTTCACGCTGTATCCCGCACACAGCAGGGTAGGCAGAGGAAACCTAGTGTTAAGACACTCCGTTCCCCACTTTCTGCCGAATTTTGGAGGCATTGCGTGTTGAGTGGCAGAACTCAACGCCGCGCTTAGCCTCGACACCAGAGCGAAGAAATAAAAATATAAATTTAAGTAAATATTTCATCTCCTCTAGTGGGGATCGAACCCACAACCAGTCGATTTTACAGTCACACCCTGTGCCACTGCGCCACGACTGGCCTCTGAAAATGAAAATATTATTATGATCGAACATCGCTATCCCTGGCTCATCTACCAGAATCGCTAAGTCAATCCTAGCAAAAAAAAATACTAATAACTACTTAGTATTTCTATATCATTCCCACGTACGGTGTACGCTAAAAGCCCACCTGCCGTCGACCGCCATACTTGAACTTGGCTGCGGTCGCGTGCAGACCGCGCAATCAACGCTTTGGCACTTGACCGTAAATTACTGTCGCTGTTTCAAACGCTATCGTTCACTGTTGGGTGTTCAATCAACAAGTAGCTATCAATTTTTCAATTTTCAGTAAGTAACGCGACGAATTTGATGTGAAAGCTTGGCTTACAATGTTAGTTACTGACTAAGTAAATCGATCGGTAGGTATAAAATTATAAGTTTTTTTCAGCTTTACACTGTTGTTCCGCAAATAGCAGGGCAGCCAGAGGGAACCTAGGGCTTAAGACATTCAGTTTCCCACTTTTCACCGTTCAAGGCATTGCGTGTTGAGTGGCGGAACTCAACGCCGCGTTTTGCCTTATCACCAGAGCGAAGAAATGAAAATATTAAATATAACATTTCTATTCAAATGAAAACACTCTTCATTGGAGCAAATAGTAAAAGTATAGAAAAAAGTAGATTTAATTTTTTTTAAGTTCACTTTTCTTTTTTGCCTTATATATAACAGGGCAGACGGATTGAACCCGTTGTTAAGTTTCATCTCACTATCAGTTTATATTATAATATCATTGAAATAGAAAATATCTTACATTAAATCGTGTTTCGATAAAGTATCGTATGTTTTAGATATGATGATTCAGTTTTACTGGAATTTTCCTTATAGCTTCATTTGACTCTGGTAGTGAATTCGTTGAATTGCCGGACATTTTAAATGTATTGAATGTAAATAAAAATAAAATGTGTTTTTTAACTAAAATCAGTGCGGATTTATACCAAATTTTCCTCATATTAAAATCAGCTTCACGCTGTATCGCACACGCTGTCGGCAGAGGGAACCTAGTGTTAAGACACTCCGTTCCCCACTTTCTGCCGATTTCTGGAGGCATTGCGTGTATTGCAGTATCAGAACTCAACGCCGCTTTTGCCTAGACATCAGAGCGAAATGGAAATGTAAATATAAATAAATATTTCATTTCCTCGAGTGGGGATCGAACCACACACACACACACGCACACACACACACTGTGCCCCTGGGCCACGACTGGCCTCATATTAAAATAGACACATCTATTTAATTACACGTGATAACAAGAAATATTATTTCTCAATATTTTGTCCATAATGGCACAGTTATGGTGACCAATTTTTATTTAACCAAGTTGAGGGAGTATAATAAATCAAAAACATTTATTTCAATTCTATTATAAATAAGTATATTTATTTCTTCTATTCCCAAATGGTGTATCATGTATATTGGATCTAAAAGCTGATGCGCTTACGTATGCGTGCGCTTCTTCATTGCCATGAAATTTATTCTCAAAAACTAATTTTCTATAAACAAATTGCAAAATTCAAAATTATTAAAAAATTGATTCGTTATTAGTAAATCGGACGAAATATACATCACTTTTTACAATATTTTCACACCGATTTTCATTTTCAATTAAGGATATTTAAAAAAAATTAAAAGCTATACGTGCTACCTAGACTAAGTTTAAATGTATTGTTCCAGTGTGCAACTTCATAGTGCACGAGCGATGCGTGGGGCAAGTGGTGACGCCATGCTGCGGGGTGGCGCCGAGCCTGATCAAGGTAACCTTATATAAAGACCGGATTTCAAAAAACAAACGAATTCTTTTCTATTATACCAAATATTTGTAAAAAAATGCGCAATTATGCCAGGAGTAGTTTAATGGTTTTTGTATTTTTTTTGATTAACTTGGATTAAATATTATGTTAATCAAGTTAACATTTATTAGTTAGCATTTAGAAATAAAAGTTAATATTTATTATCCAACAACAGAATCCAGTGGCTCATTGCTGGTCAGAGCATACTTCCCACAAACGGAAGTTTTGCACGGTGTGTCGAAAGCGGCTTGACGAATTACCATCTTTACATTGCATGAGTAAGTATTGCAATATTAATTAATTAACTATAAATATTAAAAATTTTTTTAGATTGCCAAATATTATATCTATATATTGTTTTAACAGGTTATCAATAACAATGCAGGAATATCATGTAATCTTTTTGAATTTCGTTTTCTAAGCTACATTCTGCTAGGATTACACAACTTTGTAACACAACGTTTTAAATATCGGTAGTATATAAAGGATCTATTAACATGTATTAACAAAGTAGGCTCGGCTGTTACGTAGTGCTTGATAACGTGATAAAGCGATATTTTCAAAGTAAAAGTGTAATTAACATGAGTTTGTTTATAGTATGCGAATACTACGTCCACGGAGAATGCGTGGACTTCGCGGCGGCGGACTGCAAGGAGAACGCGACGTACTGCGCGGGCAGCGAGCCGCGCCACGTGCACCATTGGCGCGAGGGCAACCTGCCCGCCAACTCCAAATGCTGCGCCTGCCGCCGCGCCTGCTGGTCGGGCGAGTGCCTCACCGGCTACCGCTGCGAGTGGTGCGGCAGCACGGTGAGCTCACTACTGACGCGTCTTTATCCTGCGCTTGAAACATTCATATATACACTAATTTGGTAAATGATATCTTCTTGTTGAAACATGTGTGATGTATTGGTAGTGTCACGCCGGCTGCCGCGCCCTGGTCCCGGAGGAGTGCAACTTCGGCGCGCTGCAGCCGATCTTCCTGCCGCCGTCGGCCGTGTCCATCCCGCGCACGGAGGTGCCCATGGAGGCCATCATCGGCGTGCACGTGCGGCCGCCGCCCTCGCAGCGGGACTTCGGATGCCGTAAGTGTCCTCCACAGGGGAGTGGGCACGGCTCGGGCCCCGCACATGTGCCGGCGCGGGCACATCTGTGGGGCCGGAGTGTGAGCGCTGTGTTTGGGGCAGCGCGGCGGCGCGGCGGCTGGGCGCCGGCGCGGCTCGTGCTGCTGGCGCGGCGACTGCTGCCGGCCGCCTGCAGCCCGCACGGCGGCGCCTCCCCGCCCTACTCCAGAGGTACTCCGCACGGCTTCTACTTCCGTTTTCTTCATGCTTTTTACTATGGAGGCGATAACGCTTATCCGAAGATTATTTTTAATGTTCTGTTTAAAATAATCTTCGACTGTCGTGAGTGTCCAGCTGCTTTCATGCTTTACTTTCGCACACATACACATTTAGAAAACATTATCACCGTCTTATTTTCTAGAACATTACCTAATTCCGCGGTACTGTTTTTAATAAATCTTAACAATTTTATTAATAGACATAAGTAAGCTTATTAACCTTTAATACCCTCATTATAATAATCCCTCTATTCATTAATGAGTACTTTTAATTTGTTGCTATATCTCGACTCTCTTTGTAAATTTTGAAAAAAAAAACCGCTAAGAATTTCTGTTCTTTTATATTATCTATAAGAATTTCTGTTCTTTTATATAGAAGAGCACTAGCTTTTCCATCTTTCGAATCTTTCCCACTGACAGACTTTAAAGTCTTAGTTCCATATAAATTTCATATCTCCGGATCGACTCCTGAAGGATACTCGTGATGCAGTATTCCACCGGTCTAAGGTAACATGCACAGGTACACAATGTTGCTGGTATTTATTTCAGTGTTGCCAGTCACCATACTAGATGGCCACACCTCAGTGTGTTTTTAAGTCTTTCTGCACTATCAAATATTTTTGCTTAGTACAGGAGAAAGGTAAATTAACATGTAACGTTTCTAATTTATTGGAAATTATTTGGGCAAATTAAAAAAATTGAGCATTTAAATTCAATTGAAAATTATAAAATATTTGATAGTGCACGTTGACTTGGAATGTTCGATAATTGATTTGCAGATGATATGTGTTTTGTTAGAAATTTATCATTTCAGGAATGATGTTTAGATGAGATGCTATCAGTAGTTTATATGTGAGAGATGTAACTTAGTTATAACAATTTATAACTAAATAGATATAATAATTAACATGCCCTACTAAATTCCATGTTAAAATTCTTTATAATAAATGTATACTAAAAATAGATGACTTAATTTCAGCCTAAATATATTTGACGTGTATAACATAAAAATTATAAATAGCTTTAATATTTTAATTATAAAATAGTTTATGATCAGAACAACCTTAGTTGATTTATATAGTACCTACGTACTCTAACATAAAGACAAAAAAATATATAAATATTTACAAATATACCAAAAACCTTATTATATTAAAAATCCCTATGAATGATCAAGAGCAATATTAGACTTCTGTGAAATCCCCATATTAAAATTATAACGAATAGTCGCAAGGGTTTAGGGCATGTGCGATACGGGATGTATGTTGTGCAGCTCGCAGCGTGAGCGAGGAGTTCAGCTCGGGCTGCGAGGGCCGCTCGGGCTCCGGCGGCGGCTCCACTGGCGCGCCCGCCGACCAGGACCACCGACCCGACCACAAACAACACCGGGATAGGACACCAGATGATAGAGACGAAGGTAATCTATATCTAGAAACACAGCATTAAACCAAAGAAAGCCAATATAGATTTTTATAAAGCATTACAATTGCGTTTAAATTATACGTAGTGTGATTCAGCCCTGATCATTTCTAATAATATTTACTTCCAAATTAATTTATTAATAGAAATATATTATATATATAAATTATGTATTTTATGAATGTATTTTAATATATATATATATATATATATATATATATATATATATATATTATAAATAAATGAATTCCAAAATGTCAATAACTTTTTTGTTCCACCGAAACAGAAGTAGTAAAAGTGTACGACGGTGAAGCGGCGTGGTCGCGTCGCCTGTACCGGCCCGTGGTAGTGGGCCGCAACTTCAGCGAGCGCGAGCTGGTGGGCGCGGCGCTGCGGGCCTTCCACGTGGCGCGCGAGCCCGACCAGTTCCAGCTCACGGACGCGCTCGCGGGGGACGAGCCCGCGGTGGAGGACCCCACGCCGCTCGCGCGGGTCACGCGCTTGCCTAACAAACGACCCGCACTGTTCTTGCGTTTCAAGTGAGTCTTTTAAAAACATATCATCTTACTAAACACTTTAAAATATTATTAATTATTAGACCTTTTTTCGAAAAGTATTAAAATATTACAATATCCTAATTTTTATATCAAAACCAGGCTTCTCACATAAATGTATTGTGTATTATATACAATAGCATATTTTTATTCTATGAAAAATTATTCGCATGTTGCATTTGTTTCATGACATCAATCAACTAAAAAGCTGAACCGCTTCCACTTTTAACACGATTAGAAACCTAATTTTGAATTAATATAATTAAAACCAATTACAAAAACAGCAATTCTTAATTATTATGACAAACAAAGTTTGCTTATGACAAACTAAACTCCCAACAGAGAGCCAGAAACAGGTGGTGGTGAGGTGCGGGTGTACGCGGGGAGGGTGGCGGGCGCGGGCGACGCCTTCGTGACGGTGAAGTGCGCGGGCGAGCACACCGTGGCCGACCTCATGCGGCTCGCTCTGGACAGCTTCGGCTTGGACTCCTCCAATGCTGCCGCGGACTATCGCTGTTCGGAGATACTGCTTGATCGTGGTGGTAAGTTAGAGCTTCGCTTTAAATCTTTCGTGCACATAGGAAATTATAATTTTGTGCAATATTAGTTATTTTATGTATAAAAGTGATATTTGTATATGAGAATTGACACAAGTAGTTACAAGTTGATATTTCGAAGAAAATAAATGTAAAATGAGTTTTCTTTACTTAAAGATGAAAACGTCATGTTAATAATATCAAATTTATATACATACACGATTTTTTTTTTAAATCACAGTCAACTAACTCAATTTCTAAATGAAAAGGAATAGGGAAGCTTTTCTGATTTTTCATCGGTTAAGAATGAAGGCTATTCCTTCCCTCTAGTATCAGAGCGAGTGTTGGAGGAGGACGAGCGTCCCTGGCGCATCCTGGTGCGGCTGGCGCGCGAGTCGGTGCGGCGTATGGAGCTGGCGCGCTTCTACCTGCAGCCGCGCCGCGATCCGCACGGGCCCACGCTCGCGCTGTTCGTGGCCTCCCTCCCCCCCGGACTGTCTGAGAGGAACTACGAGAATATTCTTGTGGAGTTCCTTGGTGCCGGTAAGTACAAGTCCAGTACGATCACCGTGTCGTGGCTGTCATGAAGTAAGGTTTTCTTTCACTTTAGTGCATTGGTTACTCGGGAAGAAAAAGTGAGAAAAATCCTAAAGATCCTGAGCTGGCTGCTCAGGATCTTCAACTAACTTCGTTGACCGTACCGTACAAATACAACCAGTACTTCATTAATTAGTCATTTCATTCTTTTTCAAATCTATATACATAAATAGTGTAGACTAAGAGGTTACGGGATTTTTCATAACAATCACGGATTCGGTCAGATTTACTTTTATAGATTATATAGTAGTCATATAACGTGAATGAAAACCTAATAAAACCTCTAGTAAATTATACAAACTCATTTCTACTTTCGGCTTTTTACATTGTATTCCGCACATAGGTAGGCAGAGGGATTCTGGGAACCTAGTATTAAGACACTCTGTTCCCACTACGACTATTCCCATTCCCAATTTTTTGCGTGTTGATTGGCGGAACTCAACGCCACGCTCTGCTTGGTTGTTTTTCAAAGCGAAGAAATGAAAATATGAAATATATCATTTTCTCCCGTTGATATCGAACTCACAAACTCTAGCGTTTAGAGTCGCACGTTTGTGCGACCCTGCGCCACGACTGGCCTCAGTTTTTTTATTACCTATGTTTATATTTTCTTAGAAAACAAATTCACATCAATCGGCCCAATCTACTACGAGTACGGATCAATGGTGATCACGTACGAGGACGCGAGCAAGGCAGTGCGCGCCCTCTACGCCCTCCGAGAGGCCAAATATGAAGATAAGCATTTATTAGGTAAGTTCTTTAAAATTATTAAAATATCAACTAATATGTATCAATAATTTTCTATTTTAGTTAAATGTTATACAATAAAAAAATAATATATTCACAAATTTGGATAATTAGTTTACAAAGAAAGCAACAGGCAGTATTCATTGGATAGTATCTGCCCGAAAAACGGAATCATCACGGAATCGTCATCTTCTGAAATTAAGATTTTGTATTAACACAAACATTATTATAATATATAAACCATACTATACTATATTCAATAAAATGATCCATTAAATCTAAATACATTTTCAAACAAAATTAATAATAAAAAATCCTCTTAAAAAAGAATGCCAACAAAAACATACAATATACGAGTACTCTGTATAATTAATGATTATCCTGTGCCAGTATTGCTGCTACCCAGCATAGAGCCGTCAATGGTGCCAGCGGGTATCAAACCGCTGCTAGTGTTCGTCAATGTGAAGTCCGGCGGCTGCCAGGGCCTCGAGCTGATCTCCTCCTTCCGCAAACTCCTCAACCCTTACCAGGTGTTCGATCTGGAGAATGGGGGACCTTTGCCTGGGTGTGTATTACCTATGGTATATTATTATATAAACATAATATGTGAACAATTTAAAAAAATAAGTTTTGTACAAAAACATATTTCTTAAACTTTTATTTTTTAAAGAATTGCACTGTTAAATTATCTCTCAACAAAAGAAGTATTTAGTACTGTAATATTTTTTTAAATCTTTTCATAGAGCTCTTACAGCTTTAATAGCATATGATTTCATCAATCACGAATCGTTTTACAATAATGTAATGTTATCTGATCTAAACACATATACAAACTTCCAATACAATTTTCAATATATAAATGTGAAGCAAATAAAACAATGTTTAAATACTATCAGCGCTAAATACAGTACAGTCGGCGGATCGCAGCAACCCTGAAGTTAGATTTTCTCAATTTGACTCGGGAATATAATAATCAAGAGTTAAAAAAATCTTAAAATCAAACCTGCACAGCCTTAAAAGTAAAACGTAGATAGTTAACTTTTCATAAATATAACTTTGAAACTATAATAAAGCGATCAGATTTCCATTCTATTCAACATTTTAACTAAAATAAGTATCATAGTCACAGTAAGTATTACAAACATCCCAGGCTATACGTGTTCCGGCACATCCCTAACTACAAGATCTTGGTGTGCGGTGGTGACGGCACCATCGGGTGGGTGCTGCAGTGCCTCGACAACGTGGGCCAGGACTCGCAGTGCTCCAACCCACCCTGCGCCATCGTGCCGCTCGGGACTGGTGAGACTTTGTGTTTTGAACATTTTTTTTGGGTTTTAGGGTCCCGTACCTTTTAACGAAAAAAAGAACCTTTATAAGATCACTTTGTTGTCCATCCGTCTGTCTGTCTATTTGTCTGACTGTCTGTCTGTCTGTCAAGAGCCTTATCTCAGGCACGCTAAGAAATATCGAGTTAAAATTAATATCTACCGTATACGGTCCCTTGATTTGGCAGCTAGCATCTTTAGATAGTAATAGTTCAGGAAAAAATCTAAAAACTATATATTTGTGGCTAAATCCTTAAAATAATAGCCTTAAAGGGGAGAGGGGAGAGGGCAAAATTTTATATTAAAGCTGCTAGTTCAAGTGAGGTACCAGATGAAAGCTAAGCTAAGCTTAAATTTCAGAAGAAGCTCGAAACTTCCAATTTTTATACGGAACCCTCCGTGGGCGGGCCCGACTCGCGCTTGTCCCTTTTTTGTATATTTACTTTAGAGTCTTATTATTACATTATAATATAATTATACATCTAACTTGTATATCAATACATTTAATGAAATTAGTTTCACTATAAAAAAAAAAATTGATATCTTTTCCTTGTGTTAGGAACATACAAAATTTTCTTTTAGCTTCACAAAAACAAAACCAATTTGTATCTTCTGCAAATTCTAATAATTACTACAAATTCAACAAATATTCAACAATTTTTTTATGAATTATATTTTACTACAGACTGATCGTCCGTTGCTTTTTCAGTATTTTTCTTCATTTACTTATTGTTTTGTAAAAGGTAAAAAGTTTTTTCAGTCACAGTAAGTATAAAAAAAAGTATTGGGTAATATAGATTTTGTTTATAAACACCTAGAAGTGCTAAAATTTATAAAATAATGTATAATTTACATTTACCAGGCAACGACCTCGCCCGCGTGCTACGCTGGGGTTCAGGCTATACGGGGTGCGAGGATCCGTTGTCCTTACTGAGGGACGTCATTGACGCGGAGGAGATCCGCCTCGACCGGTGGACTGTCGTCTTCCATCCTGAGGATAAACAGGATGAGCCTAAGGAGCTGTCCAAGCAGTTGCCAGGTAAGAAAGGTATATACTTATTTAGAAAACGTATAAAAATTTTAACGTAGCGGGACTCGAACCCGCGCCTCTGACCACTGAGCCATACATTCTATCCAAGCTACGTCGAAATTTTTATACGCTTGTTACAACTTATTTATGTTGTTAGTATCTCTTTAGGGAGATTAACAAATTTCTGCTACCCAAAGATAATTACATAGAATTATTGTTTGGCAAGAGAGAATACTATTTTTTAAATATTTTTAAACATTTTTAAAGTGTTATTCCACACTTAGGAAAGAAAAATACTTATTTAGAAAACGTATAAAAATTTTAGTCCCGCTACGTTCAATTTTTTATACGTTTTCTAAATAAGTATTTTTCTTTCCTAAGTGTGGAATAACACTTTAAAAATGTTTAAAAAAAAGATAGGTATATATTTAAAGAAAGAGTTAAGCATATCTTGCTTAGAGAATCTGTTGTTAATAGATTATTAGTAATGTTTTGTATTTAGATTTCTCGGATTTTTATCTGTACATGCTTTATGCTTATTGAAAGTTAAAGCATTAAAGTCGAATTTAAACAATTAACAATAAGTCCTAACTTAATTAAAATGACTAATTGTTGTAAAAATAAGTAAAATTTACATTTAAATTACATAATAATTAACATACAAATCACCGAATACCTATTTAGCAATATTTAAATATTGTAAAATGTTACTTATACACTATGGAAAGCAAAATATTTAGCCATGTAGAAAATCAAAAAGAAAATATAATCATTTTGACATAGATAGTTCAATGAAAAAGTATAGTAAGCTATACGGTTTACAGCATTTGGATAATTTTCAAGAGTCGCGGATTCGAATCTCGATACGTTACTTCTTATACGGTTCTAAATATTTTACTCTCCTCCTTCAAATATTAAAGAATTATTTAAACTATTGTATATAAAGTATAATACAAGTTAATATGGTTACGCAGGTTCCCAAAGTGAAGATAATTCCCAAATTCTGGTGATGAACAACTATTTCGGTATCGGCATCGACGCCGACCTCTGT
>DWLH01000812.1:0-16293 GCA_018249795.1 Heliconius telesiphe telesiphe
AAAAAAAAATGAAAAAGCAAACTAATTCTAGTTTTTTTAATTATTTATCATAATATGTAAATAACTGTACTTCTCATTTATAGACAAGGTAAATCCGAACCACTTACAACACCTCATGCCACTGAAGCCAAGAATCCCTTCGACGTAGCCGGTAAACCAGGGACACCGAGGATCAAGGACTTTGACAAGGACTTTGTGGAACTGGAATGGACCAGACCAGATACGGACGGTGGTGCACCCATTACGGGATACGTTATTGAAAAGAAAGATAGATTTGCACCCGATTGGGAGGAGTGTGCTCAGGTTTGTTTCGTTTTTATTGTTTTTTTAAACCACGGATGGAGTTAATCAAACATAAGAATAGTTTATTTTTACCTCAACGTAAAATATAATAGTTGTTTTTTTGCCTTAATTTTATTGTTTGATTTATAAACTAATACTGTTAGAGTAAGAAAATCAATTCTAAGACATATACATATATTATTTATAACTTAACACTTGCTAATAATAATTAGTTATATTATATTAAAAAATCTTATTTAATTCATTATGAAGTTATAATACTTTATTGTTTATTTTGCAGATCGAAGGTGACGTTACATCTGGTAAAGTCCCAGACCTCATTGAAGGTAACACGTATGAATTCCGTGTACGCGCAGTCAACAAAGCCGGCAAAGGTATACCAAGCGACGGCACCGCACCACACCTCGCCAGGCCTAAGAATCTGCCACCTAAAATTGACAGAAACTTCATGTTCGACATTAAAGTCAAAGTCGGACAGAACTACGAACTCGATGTACCAGTCGCTGGAGAACCCACACCCACCAAGGAATGGTTCCATGGAGACAATCTCGTTCTTAACACTGACAGAATTAAGATCGTTAATGACGCCCATAGTACGAAGATCAGGGTGATTGACGCTAAACGTGCTGACTCCGGTACATACACTCTTAAAGCTAAGAATATTAATGGTACCGACTCAGCTACGGTTAAGATTGTAGTTATGGATGTGCCACTGCCGCCCGAAGGACCATTGCGCGTGGATGATATTACTAAATCGGGATGCAGTTTAAGATGGAGGCCGCCTAAAGACGACGGTGGCAGCGAAATCACACACTACGTCGTCGAAAAGATGGATCAAGAAAACCTTAGATGGGTCCCAGCTGGAGAAGTCCAGGGATGTAATATTCGAATCGATCACCTTATTGAGGGACACGACTATAACTTTAGAGTTCGCGCTGTCAACAGGCATGGTGAATCTCAGCCACTGACAGGCCAAGAACCTATTACTGCCAAGGATCCCTACGGAACACCAGACAAACCGGGCACACCAGTTGTCAAGGACTGGGATAAAGATCACATGGACTTGGAATGGGTGCCACCAAAGAAGGATGGTGGTTCACCTATTACTGGATACATCATCGAAGCCAAAAAGAAGTATGGTCCGTGGGAGGTCGCTGCTACAGTACCAGGAAACCAAACAACAGCAACAGTTCCTGGTCTTCAAGAGGGAGAGGAATATGAATTTAGAGTCATTGCTGTTAACAAAGCTGGAAATGGCGAACCTTCCGATGCTTCCACGCCTCAAGTCGCTAAAGCCAGATTCTGCGCACCGACTTTCGATAAAACACTGTTGGCTGATAAAACAGTTAAAGCTGGACAGAGGATTCAGTATGAAATCCCGATAGAGGCATCTCCAAAACCAACAGTTGAGTGGCAGATCAATGGCAAGGTTGTTCATCCCTCCGACAGAATTGATATTCAGATCTTGCATAACAGGGTCATCCTAGACATTCCATTCTCCGTCCGCTCTGACGGTGGCGTTTATAAATTGACCCTCAAGAATGATCTCGGAGTTTGTTCAGCGAGTGCCAATGTGACAGTTTTGGACAAACCATCTCGACCAGAGAAGCCATTAGTTGTATCAGACGTTACCAAGGACTCTTGTTCGCTCTCATGGAAAGTACCTTTGGACGACGGTGGATCACCAATCTTGCATTATGTTATCGAGAAGATGGACTTATCACGAGGTACGTGGTCCGACGCCGGCATGAGCACTTTCTTATCGCATCAAGTAACAAGGCTTATTCATATGAAAGAATACTTGTTTAGAGTTAGCGCTGTTAACGCTATCGGACAGTCCGAGCCATTGGAATTAGATCGCGCTATTGTCGCAAAGAATGAATTCGACGAGCCTTCCGCTCCTGGCAAACCAGAAGCCACTGACTGGAGCAAGAGCCATGTAGACCTGAAATGGACTCCTCCTAAATCTGACGGAGGTGCTCCTATCACTGGATACATTATTCAAAAGAAAGAAAAAGGCAGCCCATACTGGGTTAATGCGGCTCACGTACCACCTGGCCAAACTAAAGCTACCGTACCTGATTTAGTTGAAGGCCAAGATTACGAGTTCAGAGTTATTGCAGTGAACCAAGCCGGACAGTCTGAACCTAGTGAGCCATCGGACATTATTACAGCCAAAGATAGATATGTTGCTCCTAAGATTTTGACACCGCTTAAAGAAATTCGCATTAAGGCTGGTCTCATCTTCCATATCGACGTCGACTTTATCGGTGAACCCATTCCTGAAGTTAAATGGACTTGTGACGGAAAAGCGGTAGTAACAAACGAGAGAACTACCCTTACATCTGTGGGTCACCACACAATTGTTCATACTGTCAACTGTAAGAGGTCAGATGCTGGAAAATATCACTTGTCCTTGAAAAACGATTCAGGTTCTGATGAAGGAAGCTTTGACTTAATCGTTTTGGATGTACCTGGACCACCGCAGCCACCATTTGAATACGAGGAAATTACCGCCCAATCTGTAACATTGTCATGGAAACCGCCTAAAGATAACGGTGGCAGCGAACTTACTGGATATGTTATTGAGAAACGAGATTTAACCCATGGTGGAGGCTGGGTACCAGCTGTTACATATGTTAACCCTAAATACAATCACGCGACTGTACCTCGTCTATCTGAGGGCACTAAGTATGAATTCAGAGTGTTCGCCGAAAACTTGCAAGGACGATCTGAACCTTTGGTCACAGACAAGCCTGTCGTCGCTAAGAATCAATACACAGTCCCTGGAAAACCAGGCAAACCAGAACTCGTTTCTGCAGACAAAGATCACATTAAGATTAAATGGTCGTCACCGATTTCCAACGGTGGTTCCAATATTCTTGGCTATGATGTTGAAAGACGCGACAAAGCAACTGGTAGGTGGATTAAGATGAACAGGGAACCTGTTAGATTCAATGAGTACACAGATGACCGAGTACAAGAAGGTCACCAGTATGAATACAGAGTATCAGCTGTTAACTTAGCCGGCCCCGGACATCCTTCAGACCCATCAAACGTTATTATCGCTAAGCCAATGAAAGAAAAACCGAAATTATGGCTGGATGGTCTTATTGGTCGCAAGATCAAGGTCAGAGCTGGTGAACCCATCAATATAAACATTCCAATTACTGGTGCACCAACACCCAAGATTTCTTGGACTAAGGGAACTGTTCCTGTTGTACCATCACATAGAATTTCTGCTGAAACGAAAGCTGAAGAAACTAAACTTAGCATTGAAAAATCAACAAGGGAAGATGCCGGTAAATACACAATTACAGCTTCGAACGAACACGGAAAAGATTCAGCTGATATCGAAGTTATTGTGGTCGACAAACCTGGAATACCTAAGGGCCCACTTGTTTGCAACCCAGTTACTCATGAATCTATGAGCCTTTCATGGCAACCGCCTCTGGATGATGGTGGTAGCGAAATCACTGGTTATGTAGTTGAAGTTGCTGAATATGGAGTTAATGACTGGCGCACGGTTGCTGGATTCTGTCCAAAATGTTCATTCACTGTTAAAAATTTGACTGAAGGCAAGAAGTATGTGTTCAGAGTTCGTGCTGAAAACTTATACGGTGTATCTGAGCCGCTGGAGAGCAAACCAATTGTAGCTAAACTGCCATTCGATCCACCAGATGCACCTGACACACCTAACATTACTGGTTACAGCGCAAATAGCTGCTCACTTGAATGGAAACCACCTGCAAACTGTGGTGGCAAGCCTATTACTGGATATTACGTTGAAAAGAGAGAACGTGGTGGTGATTGGGTTAAGGTTAATAACTATCCAACACCCAATACTTGTTATACTGTTCAAGACTTGCGTGAAGGAAACCGTTATGAATTCCGCGTTATAGCTGTTAATGAAGCCGGCCCAGGAAAGCCAAGCAAACCCACCGAACCGATTATTGCACAAACACCGAGACTTAAGCCTAGCGCACCAGAAGCGCCTAAACCGGATAGAATTACCAAAGATTCTGTTACATTGTCTTGGAGGCCACCAAAGAGTGATGGAGGATCTAAAATCAAGGGTTACATTATTCAACAGAAGGCTAAGGGTGATAAGGACTGGAAGGATGTCAATGACGTTCCAATCCCAAGTCTTGTACATACAGTACCAAAACTTAAGGAAGGCGAAGAATATCAGTTTAGAGTAATTGCTGTTAATGACGTGGGTAATTCTGAGCCAAGCAAACCTACTGGCGATATTACAATCGCTGAACAACCTAATAAACCATGCATGGATCTCGGTGGTGTTCGTGACATTACTGTACGTGCTGGAGAAGATTTCTCTATTCACGTACCATACACCGGCTTCCCACAACCAACAGCATCTTGGTTTGCTGAAGATAACTTACTGGACGTTGAAGGTGATTCGAGAATATTCCAGAAAATCACGCCCGACTCTGCATCTCTCGTCGTCAAGAATGCCAAGAGATCAGATGGTGGTCAATACCGCTTGCAGTTACGTAATCCATCTGGCTATGATACTGCAACTATCAATGTACGTGTTCTCGACAGGCCCGGAAAACCAGAAAATCTTCGCGCAGACGAATTTGAGGGTGAAGCTCTCACATTATACTGGAATCCACCAAAAGACAACGGTGGCGGTGAAATCACCAATTACGTTGTTGAAAAACGTGAAGCTCGTACACCTAACTGGACTAAAGTGTCTGGTTACGTTACAACACCATTCTTACGGGTGAAGAACTTAAGTGTTGGAAAGAGTTACGAATTTAGGGTTATGGCAGAGAATCAATACGGTCAGTCTGATCCAGCGCAAACCGAAGAACCAATCAGAGCTAGACATCCATTTGACCCACCAGGAGCACCTGGCGCGCCACGATCAGTCGAAACCACAGAATCGTCTATCACGATTACTTGGTCGAAACCACGCCACGACGGAGGATCACCAATTACTGGCTACATTTTAGAAAAGAGATTAATCACTGAAGACAAATGGACCAAAGCATCTCATGCACACATTCCAGACACCACATACAAAGTAACAGGATTAATTGAAAATCACGAATACGAATTCCGTGTAGCTGCCGTAAACGCAGCTGGCCAGGGACCGTTCTCGCAGAGCTCCGACGCGATCCGCGCCTGCGCACCGCCCAATGCGCCGCGCATTACTAGCGACCTCAGCCTTAGGGACATCACTGTTTTTGCCGGTGAAGAGATTAAAATCACCGTGCCATTCACAGGCAACCCTAGGCCAAAGGTAAAGGAAAACTTTTTTAAAATTATCATAAGTAGTACAGTTTACTGAAATTATAGCCATGTTAAAGAATTTTATATTCAAGAAAGCTTAAATCCCGGTACTTATGGATTTTTTCTTTGTTTTTAGCTTCACATTGTATCACGCATGTAGCCGAGGGTAGGCCGTGGAATCTTATTTTAAAACACTCATATCCCTGCTTTCCGCCAAACTTTCTAGACATTACCTGGCGAGTTAAGTGACAAAACTGAGCGCAGCGATTTGCTCTAGTAGCGGAGCAAAGAAATGAAAATAACTCATTCCCTTGATTGGAAGTCGAACCCACCACCATCACGTTACAGTCAGACGGTGTGCACCACGACGGATGTTATTTTTATTTATTTTAATAATTTGTTATTAACGACGTCATATAAACAATACAATAAATTTACAGGTATCGTGGATAATAAACAACGACGAAGTGTTCCCCGACCACCGAATAAGATTCGTCACATCTGATATCGATACGGTGTTCATAAACTCTAGCGCTAAGCGATCTGACACCGGTTCCTACACTGTGCAACTAATAAACAGTGAAGGCTCGGACAGTGGTACTTGCAGAGTAAGTTTTATTGTACTTTAAAAAAATACATAAACATATTTTTACATTTATTTATTATTATTTTGAATACAAATCTCCTAGTGTGTTTCTTGGCAAGAGGGAGGCTACATTCGGATATTGAATTAAATTGTATTTGTACTACAAATAAAGATTAACTTATGTGAAATACATTGTCATACGTCAATTTATATTTTATTTAACTTAATTTAAACATAACTTAGCTTAACGCTGTGTCCCTAGCGGGGTAGTCAGGGAAGACGGAGCGCCAGCCGCTACGGTATCTAAATACTTCCTTCGCCTCCTCCACTGTCATCGACCTTTTTATACATGCCTTCCCGGGGATCCTCATACTTTTTACGTGGCCTTCCTTTTACCGGACTCCCGCCTAGCTCTCTTACCGCTCACTTTTCCATCATAAATCTGTTTTGTCATTCTTTCAGCACTCATTTTTCGACGTGCCCAAACCAGTTGAGTTCGTTCTTCTACATTCTCAATTCTTATATTTTATTTATCGTATTTTTTTTTTATTCTACGCCTTTAATAAATATTTCAATAATGATATTTAAAAATCCATACCTGTATTTAGGGCTTTTCAATTTTCCACTTAGTGTCCTTGAAAATAAATTACGGAATGTTTACCCAAAAAAAAACAATTTCTTCCAGGTGTTAGTTGTAGACAAGCCTTCCCCACCGGTGGGCCCACTCGACGTGTCCGACATTACTCCGGACACATGTACGTTGTCATGGAAGCCACCGCTAGACGACGGAGGATCTCCAATCACCAATTATATTGTGGAAAAGATGGACAATATTGGAGTAAGTGTACGAAATATAGCTTATACTTCATAATAACAAATAGGCTACAAATTATGTGTGTGGTTAGTATATTTATATATATTGTATAATGTGGATACAATATAACAATAACTTTGTGTGGTTCCGCGTCTGGTTAGCTAGTGAAGTCTAAAACTGCTAATACTACTATAAATTACTTGAAAACTAATATTAAAATATTTTCCACAGGTATGGTCAAAGATCTCGTCTTTCGTACGCAACTGTCATTACAATGTGATGGGTCTGGAACCGAACCGCAAGTACATGTTCCGTGTGCGCGCTGAGAACCAATATGGTGTGTCTGAACCATTGACCATGGACGATTATATTACTGCTAAAGTGAGTTTATATTAATAATTGATTATTTAAAATATATTATCTAATTCTATCTGTATTTTTATACTCAATATTATAATACTAAACAAATATTTTGGTTGAATGTACCACATTGAGGAACTATTTTCTGATTGAAAATATCACTTTTAATTCGAACCAGTAGTTTCTGAGATTTGACATATTTTTATTAATTATCTCTTTAGTTATCTCACAAGTGATTTAGGTAGCGGGAAAGTAAAAAAAATACCTTTTCTTAAATATTAACTCGATATGAACTTATTTAGATAATTTTAACTCGCATAGACATTATAAATGTACAATTTCCCCCCCCAGTTCCCATTCACGGTCCCGGACCCGCCAGGCGTGCCCCGCGTGCTGGACTGGGACGGCTCCACCGCGTCCGTGGTGTGGGACCGGCCGCGCTCGGACGGCGGCGCGCGCATACAGGGCTACAAGATAGAGTTCCGCGACGTGCAGGACAAGGTGTGGAGCAGCGCTGACTACCTGGTCAAGGATTGCAATTACCAGGTTTGTTACTTTAACTATATTTATTTACAATACGTTAGACAAGTCATGGCCGCCATGAAGTTAGGTGTTCTGGACTATTTGCGCATTGCACATTCGGGAAGAAAGTGATCAAAAGTAAGAAAAAAATAAAATGAGATTTGTCCAGCCATCTACAGCTAATTTCAGGGCGGCCACGACTCGTCGACTGTACTGTATATTTATTTAATTGGTTACCTTAGCATTGAGTTGTCTGTTTTCTCTGGCTACCCCGCTAGTCATAAAGGTGAACAAAAGACATCAATAAGTAATTGGTGGATATATGCAGTAGTTAAAGTGCGCCATGACTGGCCTCTAAACATTTAAACTGGTCAGTTGTGTTTAATCAAATAGAAAGTGCAAATTTGTAGGAAATTTGAAACTATAGTAATGTTCTGGTTAGCTAATACATAAAAAATGTATACACAAAATTATTCCGAATTATTAATTCGGAATTAAGACAATAATTAATTTCGACCAAATTTTGTGAACATTTGATTAAATGGTCACATAATGTTGATTTGATTAAATCATCAATTTACTAATAAAAACTTAGAATTCAACAGAAACTTACATAATTACTTATTCTTTCCTGCTCCGCAGGCATACAACCTAGAGCCGGGTCACGAGTATGAATTCCGTGTTCGGGCTAAGAACGCAGCAGGTTTCAGCAAATATTCTGCTAGTTCACAACCATTCAAAGTGCGGGGTAAGGCTGGTCCCCCTGGACCCCCACGTTCCCCTCGCGTACTGCGTGTTGGTAGGAACTATGTTGATTTGGCGTGGGACGCACCGGCTTCTGATGGAGGTATGTAGATACGTATATTATTTATTTAATATTTTATTTATGACACTGAGGCAGTGACGCTGTAGCGTCTGGCTGTAAACGCGACGGATGTTAATACGATTTAAACTCAAAACAATAATTCGTTTCTTCCCTCTAAGCAATACAAAGGCACTCACTTTGCGTCACGAAATTTACTAAATTGAACAAAAAATGAAGAAAGAAATTTTGTGACAGTACCAGCCATATGCCATATCCCGCACACAGCAGGGTAGGCAGAGGGAACCTAGTGTCATAAGGCACTCCGTTCCCCACTTTCTAGCGAGCATTGCGAGTTGAGTGGCAGAACTGCACAGCGCGTTTTTCCTCGACACCAGAGTGAAAAAATGGAAATATTAGTTTGAATAAATATTTCATCTCCTCGAGTGGGGATCGAACCAGCACACACCAGCACCAGCACAACCAGTCCGTTTTACAGTCACACTTTGTGCCACTGCGCCACGACTGGCCTCGGTAAAAAATATATATTATAAAAAACTTTCTTGAACAACTAAATTGAGCGTGGGTAACAAAGTGTCTCAACACTAGCTTCCATTAGGCTTACTTGCTAAGAAATAGTTTTACTGATAATTTATATTATTATTATATAAGTTTTACTGATACTAACTAACTTCTTTTACTAGGCTCTCGTATCACCGGCTACATAATCGAGCGTCGTGAACTAAGCAGTTCAGTATGGGTGAAGAGCAACGATTACAATGTGATGGACACAAGCTTCACCGCGCTCAATCTTAGCGAGAAGGCTGATTACGAATTTAGGATCATTGCTGTTAATTCTGCTGGTATGTATTTGTTATATGAACCATAATCACTAATTGTGTGGTACTAATATATATTTAAAAAATCGAAAAAGTTATTGGATATTACTGTATTTGCTATCTATATGATTCATATAATAGTTATTAAAGAGATGATCTCTTCTAGTACTGTGTTTAGAAAGAAGATTTGTCAAAATAGTCCTAAAAGCGGTTCAATATTAATAGTATGAGTAATATTCTGTTTCATGTAATCACATGTTTACAATTATTCTACAAAATACTCGTAGTTTTAAAATAGTGTATTTCGTTTCTAAATATATTTTCAAAATAATAATAAATAATACTAGATCTAAGTTAAACAATCTGTCAATCTTGTTTATCATAATGAATACCAACAATTGCTTATTATTCTATAACCATGAAACCCACAGGTAAATCAGAACCATCAAGTTGTACCACACCAGTACGTACAGGGGAAGAAGCAGGCGGCGCTAGGCCAGAGTGGTTAAAACGCATGGCGGCCTCCATATGCGCACCGCTCGGAAGACCGTACACTCTGGAGTGTGTGGCGTCCGGCAGCCCGGTGCCAACTGGCCGCTGGTTGAAGAATGGCAGGGAGGTCGTCATGGGCACCAGGTACTGCAGCGTTATTTTTTTGTTTTTGTAATATTTACTACTAGTTCTATTGGATTTTACTCGCCGCTGGATGAACACTAAAATCAATGTATAAATATTTATTGTGTTTCATTAAAAATTAAGAAAAAAAACACTTAAGCTATTTTCTTATACGATTATATATTAATTTATACGATTTATCAAATTATATAATATTTCACAGATTCATTGCTGAATCCCGTGAGGGTACGCTCAAACTTAACATACTGGAAGCGGCTGAAGCTGACGAAGGGGACTACACTTGCGAAGCTAGTAACAGTCTTGGACAGATTTACTGCACAGCTCACCTTAAGATTGGAAGTGAGTTCATTTTTAATTTTAAGTGCAATAGAAGGTGTAAGTTTAAGTTAAGTTTAAGAGTGTAGTGTTGACAACAGAATGAAAAGTACTTACAATTACATGTAGTATAAATAGTAAATACAATAAACTTAACAAGATCTACAAACAGGTAATATAAAACTGACCATGATATCGATGATAATATAAACGAGAGTAGAGTTCACATAATTATGTCAAATGCCGATAAAAATAAACGCGATTAAATCTAATCGGTTCCCTATAAGGATGTATTTTGTAATAGAATATAAGGATTTTATATAATACAATTTTAAAACAGTATTCTCCTTAACATCAAGGCAATAAATTATAAAATCTAATATATCTAATATTATAATAAAAGAAATAGCAAACCACTTGAGGCTTTCGTGCCATCGTCTGACTGTGCGACGCGACACTTGTGGTTTCAATACCCACTCGGGGAACTCTCTTATATCCTAGCTCTCTGGTAACAAGACAAAGTTCAGCGCTGAGTTCCGCCACATTACTCAAATGCACGCAATGTCTTCTAAATTGGACATTGAGTGAAAAAATAAGCATCTTAGCACTACGTTCCTATGCCCTGCTATATGTTGAAGAAAAAGTTACTAAAAATAATCATGATTCCAGGTCCACCACGCATTACCCGCATGCCAGGCGATCTTCACCTTCCAGAACATGATAACACAAAGATCAAAATCCTATACACTGGAGACCAGCCAGCCGACGTCACACTCACTAAAGATGGACAAAAAGTGTCTGAGTCCCCACATCTTAAATTTACCGTGTTTGATGACTACATCCTTATATTTATTAAGGATATCAGCAGGGATGATATGGGTTAGTAGAATTTTTATTTATATAAAAATAAAATATAGAAAAAATCGATTTAGAATATAAATTAATTTGATAAATATTTGGATAGTTATTCTAATATTTTAAATATGTTTTTAAAAGCTATTTATCAGAATGTTGTGTAAAAACTATAGTTGGCAAAATAATCTATTTCCACAATTTTTCCTTGAGAGAATTTAGATTTTTTCTTATATATTAATAGTAATAATTACAACAACATTAAAACATGTTTCGCTATTTACTTATAGGTATATACAAAATAACAATTAAGAACAATTCCGGAGAAACGTCAGATTCGTTCTCCGTAACGGTCACAGGTCTGCCTGGACCACCACAAGGCCCACTCGAGACCACAGACATAACGAGACACACCTGCACTTTGGCCTGGAAACCGCCCACTTACGATGGTGGTCTCCCTATTACCCATTATGTAGTGGAAAGGATAGATGTTTCTGGAACTTCATGGATAACTATAGCGTCTTCTGTTAGGGATACAAGATTCACAGTACATGGCCTGACTGAAGGACAAGAGTACAACTTTAGGATTCATGCGGCCAATGATAACGGAATTGGACCGGGATTGGAGGGCGTTAATCCTGTTAAGGTAAG
The DNA here is from genome assembly GCA_018249795.1 of Heliconius telesiphe telesiphe. Classification (NCBI taxonomy): domain Eukaryota; kingdom Metazoa; phylum Arthropoda; class Insecta; order Lepidoptera; family Nymphalidae; genus Heliconius; species Heliconius telesiphe. The sequence continues at coordinate 11,940 of DWLH01000812.1, forward strand.
CTTGGATTTTTTTATTTTTTGTATTTTTTGAGCTTTACTCTGTATCACTTATATAACAGAGTAGGCAAAGGGAACCTCGTATTAAGATGCTTCTTTTCCCACGCAATGTAAATTTTTCGAGATACTGTGAGTTAAGTAGCGGAACATTATGCTTTATCTCCCTACCACAGAGAGATGGAAAAGGGGGAATTATTTTGCTTTTATTTCGGTAGCGAGTGTTAGTTTCGACACTCAACGCAATTAGAGAACGGGTAAAGAGATGACACACTGGGAAAAGAGTGTCTTACAACTAGGTTCCCTCTATTTTATGCGGGATACCTCGTAAATCGAAAAATAATACAATTAAGCAATTTTAATATGTAATGATTATATCATGTTACAGGCCAAGGCTCCTTATGATCCACCATCAGCTCCCGGCATTCCGAAGATCGTGGAAGTCGGTGGACACTTTGTCCACTTGGAATGGGACAAGCCTGAGACTGATGGCGGCGCCAGGATACAGGGTAACAATATTTTTTTTATATGTTTTAATTTTACAGTATTAGACATTTATTCGTTTATGTAGAAACATTAGTAAAAAAATCTATAGTCATGATCATAAAAGTAAAAATTTATTGGCTGTGTTATGAGTATACATGCTTTTTGGTGTTGATGATGAACGTCATATATTCATTGTAATAGATCAATTTTATTTAATAATATTTAATAACATGATTCACTCCAAAGGTAGGTCGTAATATTGTCTGAAATTAATATGATCACTACTTTATGGAAAATGGATTATTTTTTTAACATGAGGCCACCATAGCCCAGTGACACAGCGTCTGACTGTAAACGCGACAGCAACTGTCGCGTTCTGTTTCGTTTCTGTCGTTTCGATTATTATATTGTTCTGTGAGTTAATCGATATAGGGGAATAAATAATTTTCATTTCCTCGTTCTGGTAACAAGACAAAGCACTAAGGTCAAATGGATGGCGTGATACTACTTTTTTTATAAGATTTTCATATATCAAATTATCTTAAATTACAAACTAATTACTTAATTAAATCATATTTTTAGGTTACTGGATAGACAAACGTGAAATAGGCTCCTCGAGCTGGCAGCGTGTCAATCCAACTCTATGTGTACCCAATCAATTCAACTGCGCCAACCTTATCGAAGGTCGTCAGTACGAATTCAGAGTGACCGCCCAGAATGAAGCTGGACTGTCACCGCCAAGTACTAATAGTCAGCAAGTTAAAGTTGTTGATCCTAAGGGTGAGTGTTGAATGATAATTACGTATTAGTGTATGTAAGATATTGTATGGCTCTTTGAGTATATCGATATAAGAAATTATAGTGATATTAAGAAATTTATACTTACTATAAAATTATAAAACATGATATAAAGAAGCTCAAAAAATAAACATTTGCAAATATATGTTTACATTAATTTTTAACATGACAAGGTATGTTAAAAACCATATGTATACTTGTTTTTTGTTGCTATACATATTGTTGACTTGTTTAAACTATTTTTATATCAAGACTCTTTAAGTTACTTATATATTGATATAATCAAAACGAAAAACAATTTCTGCATCATAATTAAAAAATAACAACGTTTACTAACAAAATGTCAATATTCCTAGCTGCCACACCACCAGAAGTCGTCAAGCCACTAAGGAACGCTAACTGTATCCAGTACCACAACGCCAAGTTCCAGTGCACCATCACTGGTTCACCCAAACCTACTATCACTTGGTATAAGGGTAAGTAACTTTGTATATTTTTTTAATTCCATTTGCATTGTGTAATAGGTTGTGCTGCACAAACCATAGCGTTTACCGTTTCGGTTGTTGTGGTAAAACGGCACAGTAATGGCATGGCTGTAAATACGAAGGTTGTCATTTCGATTCTTACTTAAAAGAATGAATTATTTTTATTTTCTCGGTTTGATATGAAGAAAAGATGGAGTTCCGCTTAAAATTGAGTTCCACTTGTTAATACGCAATGTCCCTAAAGTCTTATTGAGAACAGAGTGTCTTAAGAATAGATTTCCCCTGCCTATCCTGCTATATTCGGAATGTGTCCCAATTATATTATAAAAAAAATCAGCTTCACGCTGTATCCCGCACACAGCAGAGTAGGCACAGGGAACCTAGTGTTAACACATTTCGTTTCTCAGTTTCCGCCGTATTCTGGAGGCATTGCGTGCTGAGTGGCGGAACTCAAAGCCTCGCTTTGCCTCGACACCAGAGCGAAGAAATGGAAATAAAAATTTAAATAAATATTACATTTTCTCGAGTGGGGATCGAACCCACAACCAGTCGATTTTACAGTCACACTTTGTGCCCCTGCGCCACGACTGGCCTCTATAATAAACTCTTAATATCACTTTTAAATGTATTTCTTCCCCAGGTGCCCGAGAAATAATGAATGGCCCACGTTACCGTATTTGGAGCGAAGGTGACAACCATTTCCTCACAGTAATGGACGTGTTTGGTGAAGACGCTGATGAATATGTGTGCCGCGCTGTCAATACAGCAGGAGTAAAGAGCACAAGAGCTGAGCTCCTTATTATGAGTAAGTAGAGTGCTTACTTAGTTTGGAGGTAATGGATGACTTTGTTGGGCTACGTTTTTGGTATGTTATATGTTCATGAACTTGAATGGATATATGTGACTAAGTTCAAATTTACGTTTAAAAGGAAAAAGATTGGTATTGTAATCGTAAGAATTGTGTTTCTCAATAATTTTCTACATATATATATATTATCTAAACTCTTGTTTAGTCAATATATGTAATCTTCCGTGATTTCCCCAAAACTGTAAAATATTATGTTGAGTCATTATATGACTTTTGCTTTATCATAATAATAACTATTAATTGAACCATTGAATTAGGTTAATACGAAATTAAATATATAATATTATTGCTATTTCTTAATTTATATTTATTAAAAAATAACTTTCAAATACTAATCAAATCCTAATTCCACAGCCGCACCAAAATTAAACGTGCCACCTCGGTTCCGAGACACGGCCTACTTCGACAAGGGAGAGAATGTAGTGATCAAAATCCCCTTCACGGGACACCCTGTGCCTAAGATCACGTGGGTGAGAGAGGGCGAGACCATCGAGTCCGGATTACATTATCATGTGGAGAGAAAAGGTGAGTTTTTATATTGTGGCAATACGTTTATTCGCCAGAAAAAAGGTCTCGTTAGGTTTTTCGTGCCAGTTCAACTCAGTACTGAGGCTTTAGTAAACTCGTGGAAATATTGTTGATGTTCAAGAAATAAAAATCCTTATTTTTAATAAATTTGATTTTGATTTAGATACATAAGATTTGGAATTATTCTGATTACCAACAGTGTAAATGTATATGTAGATATGCTTTATTTAAAATATTTTACATTAGTGTGTAATAACACTTTAAAAGTAATACTAGGAATAACACTAAATATTTTTTGTGCTGTGTTTCCAGAACGTCACGCCATCCTCACGATCCGTGATGCTAGCAAGATTGACTCTGGTCCATACAGGATCACCGCAGAGAACGAACTTGGACAGGACTCTGCTATTATTAACATTGAGATTAGCGGTATGGTGTTATATTGGATTACTAATATTACATTATTTGGATTATACAAATTTTTTTTATTGGAAAATGTGATAATAAACATTATTTATCTAGCTAACCTGTGTTTATTTTTCTGTAATTATATGTAATTTATTTGTAATACTCTTTTTTACTTTTCTGTCTTTGTTACTTAGTTTTTTGATATAAAAAAACTGTATAATTAATCAGCAAAAAATTAAAAAATTACATTCTCATCCACAGACCGGCCCGACCCACCACGCTTCCCTGCTGTGGACAACATTGGTGTAGACTCCCTAGCGTTGTCCTGGAAGGCACCAGTGTGGGATGGTGGCTCAGATATCACCAATTATTTGGTGGAGAAACGAGAACATCCCATGTCGAGCTGGATACGAGTTGGAAACACTCGGTAAGTTATTGTTTTGTTAGTGTGGAAAAATGTATTAAAAAATGTGACAGCGCATGACTGTAAATGTGACAGTTTAAAATAATAATATTTCTTGTTAATTCTAAATTGGCTTCAAATTGCGTGAAAATAATGTATGAAAATGTAATTCAAACATCTTCATTTCAGTTTCACGACAATGGCTGTCACTGGCTTAGCGTCCGGCAAGCAATACGAGTTCCGCGTTTACGCTGAGAACATCTATGGACGATCGGAGCCAAGTGAACCCACTACCCTCGTACAAACAAAGGCGATTATTAAGAAGGAGTTCAAGAAGAAGGAGTATCCTGGTATGGTTTTGATTTTTTTTTTAGGGTATGGACA
>DWLH01000813.1:0-16278 GCA_018249795.1 Heliconius telesiphe telesiphe
AAAAAAAAAATAAGTCCCGCTGAGTTTCTTGCGCCGGTTCTTCTCAGGTCTGAGGCATTAACTTTAGTGAACTGGTGGTAAATTATTTGACGTTCAAAAAATGAAGCATGTAACTTCTTATTTTGAAAAAAATATTTGACTTTGACTTTAGACACTTTCGCGCATGCGTTGCTTTAATGTTTAGTACTACATGAAAATAATGTACTAGAGTATCGTTCCTCTAAATAAGATCTCTAAAAAAGTTAGCGACAGCATATTAGTTTTTTTTAAAGATAACGTTTACTGAGCATATTTCTGTCTAAAAATAGTAATTTAAATATATTTTTTTACTGTGAGGGATGTTTGTCCATAATTATATTAATCCTTATCCTTTTAAATAAGTTCTACCTACTTCATTAAGTGTTCAGAGCCGAAACCCTCCAGCACGTCGCGTATATCTTTGCCTCCCTGCCTCAGTGACAGGACATTTTGCGTGAGAATTGAGAGTTCGAGGTCTAGCAACGACCCGATCGCTGCCCTTGTTCCCCAGGGCAGCATTTTGTCACCTGCTCTCTACCCACTATACACTGATGATATCACAACGCCCTAGCGAGTATGACTCAACGAGAAATCCTGCAGGTCGTCCAGAACCTCATGTTCCGCCGAGTGACGCAAGGCGCCATACTACGTGAGGAACACCACGCATCACCGCAACCTAAAAATAGAAAGCCTGGAGGTACGCATTGGTCGTCTCGCGTCCAACACATTCCGCTGTGCCAATTTATCAAGTCACCTGCACCTAATGAGCAGCACTCCGTGGCATACCCGGCCGCCCGAGGTCAGACGTCAGACTACTTCCGAGGGACTTTCTATCCTCCTCCAACTCATGAGCCTTGCATTGAACCTTGGCCGTTTAAGCTGGGCCTCCCTCAGGAAACCGAGGGTCTCACCTGACTGAGTTGCCGCCTAGATGGCATTTGATAATCCTTCCAATCCCGTCCCGCATCCCCCTCCCTGTGTCTTCTCTAGAGCAAGTTGTCTCGGAGCTACTACGGAGATGGACGAGAGAATGCTTCAATTCTGCGCCTGGCTAAAGAGCAAAGTAAATTTAGAAGCGATTGCACGTATTTTAGACTTATCCAATAATTATAATGTATTTCAACGCGGCATATTTTTGGGTAAGAAAATAGTAGGTAGTCTATTGTTTATAATTTCTTTCGTTCAAGTTTTCTGTTGTTTGTGTAATTTGTTTAAGTGTGTTTTTTTTAAACAATTGGAACATCCTTATTAGAAATATGAAAATGCGGGTTGCATTAATGTTTAAATAAATTTTATATTAGTAATCTTAAGTACTTTGCAAACATAGGTACATTATATGAATAATTCAGTAGTTATTTCGGGCGAAGCCGCGAGCGGGTCTCTAGTTAATTATAATTTGATCATTGAATAAAAATCATATTTATCTTAAGACGCTTTAAAAGTGCACTTCGCCTGTTGTATACAAGATGTTAATAAATATTTATTTTACAAATAAAATAGCAATAACACTGATAAATTTATTACCCGGAAATCATATTTTATTTAAAACTAGCGACCTGCTCGCGTCTTCGTTCGCTTGAACTATACAATTATTTTGTTTACTAAGCTGGATTATTTACGTGTTCTAATAAAATTATCATTTTAAAGTTAATATTTTTACATAAAAAATCGTTGGATATGTGGAGTCAGCTTAGCTGATCAAGTCCGCAATGAAGAGATACACAGAATGGCGGGTACTAGCGAGGAAGTCACGGTGAGAACGAAGAAGAACTTGCCCAGCTACGGAGGAATGAGTGATGGAAGAATGGCAAAAACGATTTATGACGGAAAAATGAGTGGTAAAAGAGGTAGGGGGGGGGGGGGGGGGGGGGAGACCTCGGTTTATCTTCGAAAACACAGTATCAAAGATACTGGTGTCTGCTGTTGTACAAAAATTACATTTAAATCTTAAATCAATAACATATTTATCTATGTTAAAAATATTATGATGCTAAAAGTAGTTAAGTTAACAAAGTAGATATGTAACTGGAATCACTAAAGGTCACTCAACATGAAATATCTCCAAATTAAAAAGAATGTGGGGTATGGAAGTGTCACACTGAGAACGAAGTATCTTAACACTAGGTTTTCAGGTTCCCTCTGTCTGTTCTGCTACTCACGGGATACACCGTGTAGCTGAAAAAAGTCTACACAATTCAACTACCACAATGCTTGTCAGTTTATATAGAGTATGTGACCCTGCCAGCCCATATTTCATATTCTTTATTTATTCTAACAAATAGGGGTGGGAAGAACCACCGTGAGGGAGCAAGAGCGGAGACTTCACTGACGGGACATACTTTGATTTTCCGCATTTTATCATTCGCTGGAGTTAATACGATAATTAATCAAAAGCCCCTTTGATCGTGGCGACACACAATTTAATTGTGAGCCATACATACTTTTGCTTCACAGTGGAGGTCTTACAGACTTCCTTTTAATTTCAGTCAAATATGTATGTATAATTTATTAGTAATTTAAGGGATAGTGTTTGTTATGAGTATTTTCTTACTCGCTTTATTACAGTATGGTATATACATTTATGTACATTTTTTTTTCTGGTGGTTTTTTTAACTTGTCTTCAAGTAATAGTTTTCCTAGATAAACAGAGAATTTAGTATCAAGACAGTTCGTTTTTTCCGTCCTTCTTACGATTTTCAACTTATTTACTAATTGCCTAAATACTTTAAGAAACGTCAAAACGTATATATTGTTAAATGCAATGGAATTCGAAACCGCACCTCTTGTAAACCGCCGTCAGTAGCTCATGCCACTAAATGACGATAACTTCCAAAGACGCCACTATCACCAAAATCGCGCGAATGTAGCTTATATATACTCAACAAGTAACTTTCATTTCTTCGCTCTGGTGGCAAGAGGCAAGTTACGGCGTTAAGTTCCACCACTCATTTAATGTCTCCAGAATTCGGTGGAAGGAATGCTCATAACGTATTAAGAAATCACTCATTGGTACGGAGTATTGTAACACTAGGTACCCTCTGCCTACCCTGCTGTGTGGGGGTTACAGCGTGAAGCTGACGTGCAATGAAAAATAAAATACAAATTACTATTAATTACTTAGCTAATGCAAATTTCACAACAGTATTTAGTTTTTACATCCTCAATATAAATATAAAAGATTGTGTTTATAATTACATAAGCTTTTTATTTTAATTAACTTCATAAACGGCAACAGGAAGTTGCTCTCGAAACAAGGCATGAAGGACTTCATGAAAAGTTTTAGCTATCAAGAGACAACATTCACACCAAAAGTGAATTTGATGTGGATCAAGTAATTTTGTTAAAAAGTTACTCTACAAGTTTTATTTTTGTGTGTTTTATTGAAATAATAATATTTCTTTGAAATAATTTAATGAGAAATCATTAAATTTTCATCATTCCCATTGACTTATTATGAAATGGGTAAATTTTTCAAACGAAACAATCCTGGGTTTACACCACCACGTATGACTCATATGACCATAAATTTTATGTTTATTCCAATTACAATTATAATTAACTCAAGTGGCAGCTTAAGTTTAAGCACCAATATTACTAAATGAACGATGTATGAACATTAAATGTTCTACATACATTCTGGTACATGGTAATATATAGCTAGCCCTCGTGCGGAGATTAACTCTGTCTAGACGTCTACATCTCATTAATTAGTACGCAACCCTCATAAATAGCTAATAATAGATATTAAGAATTCTTAAGTACTGTAATCTCGTAACCAACATTGTATGTAGAATGTAATAAATTGAGACCGTCGTGGTGCAATGGCACACTGTCCGACGATAATCGCGATGGTTCTGAGTTCTTACTCGGAGGAATGAATTCTTTATAATTAAAATTGAGTGGTGAGTATGAGACAGAGTGGAGTGGCTTAACATAGGTCCCCTCATGCACACGCTAAGACACACAGAGCTAAAAATACTCTTTTCCTTTCTTTACTGCATATACCGAGGCAGGTGAAGAATAAATTTAAAGGGGTTGTTAATTTCTGCCTATTTTTAAGAATGGTATTCTTCTTAAAAAAATACTTGGTTTTATGGTAGTGTTATTGTTATATTATGTTATTTTGAGTAGTGGGGGGCCAAGGGCTGCATTTTGCTGAAATATTTTGGTGATTTTCATAATATTAACACTAGAAATAAGCATAATCTTGGTGCACCTGTAACTCGGTTGCATCGAATACGTAATTCTTTTATGGGACAATGTGTACGCTTTGACAATAGGATCCCAGAAAACGTCCGAGAATGTTCTCGCGCTTTCCACTAACTGAGGTCTTATATTTTTTTACAAAGGGAACAATGTATTACGATACACAGTTACCTAAATTCCGTCCAAATTTTCGAGTCGAGTAGCAGAGATAAATACCGCGCTTTGTCTACCAGAGCGTGGATTTACTTATTATAAAAGGGATTATATAAATTATAAATAATAGGTCAGGGCAAAAGTATTTTCGTATTTTGAATGTATTATTAATCAAACCTCTTTGGCTATACTGAATGTAACTGGCTGGTTTTAATACCATTAAATGTGATATTCTGAAGATGCGATAAATAAAGAAAAAAACTAGTTCCCGCCATTTTTCAATCATTTTCCAAGCAAGCAAAATGAACGTATGTTACGAAGAAATTCGGTACATTTTAAAATTTATTGCAGTAAAGGTAAAAATGCGACGAACATCGCGAATAAAATTTGTGCGGTTTACGGACCTAATTCGGTATCAATAAGAGTAGCACAATGTGGTTCAAGGGTTTCAAATCTGGAATTTGTGTAAAGGTGAGGTTCGCTCTGGACGCTCTGTCACATAAAATCAGTGCCATCTTTGAGAAAGTGGAGTAAAATCGACATATTAGTAGGTACTACATTGCTGAAGAACTGGATCTTGCTGACACGCAGCAAAAATTGAGAGCTTGGCTGGGATGTTTTGATACATCCTCCATATAGCACTGACCTTGCTCCATCAGATTTCCACCTGTTTCAGTCATTGCAGAACTCTTTAGTTAACCTCAAAAGAACAGTGTGAACACTATCTATCAGATTTTTATTTAAACATCTCTAAATTTCTACAGGAATGGGATCACGGCACTGCCCATATGGCAACAAGTCATCGATCAAAACGGCACATACATATTATAAATAAATTAAAAAATATACCAAAAAAAATATTTTCCTTTGTATGAACAATACGACTATACTTTTGCCCCACCTTATATTAAGAAACTTTAGAAAGGGTTTAAAATGTGTCGAAATTAGGCCGAAAATGAAGATCAGAATGTCAGAATACGATATATACGATACCATCCAAGTTAATCTTAGCAGAATATAAAAACGACTTATATTTTATATGTATTTTTATAGAGGTTGATGACAATGGACGAAGCGAAAGAGGTATGCAGGGACCGTAGCGTTTGGCGCTCTGTTCTTTCTGACTACCGCGAAGCTAGATTAGATAAGATGTATTTTTATTAAAATATCTTATAGAACATCTGTATAAGCGTCAGTTTTGTTTCAGTCTTGAAACGTTACAGCTCGACGTCGACGGGCGCACTGCACACGTGGGGAATGTTATTATGCTCCACTAGAGTTATTTTGTTATTATTAGAAATATTCCTTTTGAAGACAGTAGACAGGGATTGCTGTGTGTGCTATCCCAACTCAGGGTCCCAACTCTCGTAAGTAAACGTTATGTCATATATCCTATAGTTTATTCGCAACAGTAAATTCCTGAGATAAACAAGTTCAAGGAAACAAAATTTTTATTTCTATAAGATTACTATAGATTTCTTTTGCTTTTTTTTTCTATATTCTTACATCTGTATTCTTACATGATCTAAAACCATTATTCAATAAGCATTGACTGTCGTTGAATGAGATATAGCGTTCGCCGGGAGTCGGGACGTCGTCGGGATTTATAGCGCGACCGGTGCGCGGTGCGCGCGATGAGCTATGGTCTATGTTCATTTGCTCACTTTGTTACGTTTTTAACAGTTTTAAAGTGTTAATTCACACTTAGGAAATAAGTATTGTTACGATTTTACAAGTTTATTTGGATTGGAAATTGATGATTGATTTATCTGGATTTTGTATAATTAAAAAAAAAAAAGAAAAGAATTATTCTATTTTTTTATATGATTTTATCATTTTGTAGAGTAATTAATGTGATTTTTTGTTATAAGTTATAACTATAAAATGTCGGAATACATACGTGATGTACGTGTCGCAATATAAATAAAATGATACATTGTTTGGAAACACCGTGAGTTGAGCTTATGGCAGGAATCGAACCCATACCCATCGTATTTACAGTCAGATTTACTGTGCCGCTACGCCACAACGACTTCAGATTTTTCCAGATTTTTTCCTGAACTAGTACTACCTGTAGATGCTAGCTGCCAAATTTTGTTATTTTAGTTCCCTGATTGAAAGTACCCTGATTTCCTTTAAAGTGTCATAAAACGCGTTTTTTACTATATATAAAAAAATCTTGTTTTGAAGTAAATGTAAAATACGTTTTTTTAGGACATCATAGAGCCATAGATCTGAATATATGGTTGAATTTCAACTCACTTGACCGACAGACAGACGGACTGTAATAAAGTGATCTTATAAGGGTTTCTTTTTTCCTTAAAAGGTATGGAACCCTAAAAAATAAACAATAATTGAGTCAAGTCCCTCATTATATAGACATGAGAGGAACGCAAATAGAATAGGATGATAAGGTAAGTTCCGGTTAAGATAATATTGTTTTTATCCAAACCTAAACAGGTTATAAAACTATAGGTGATGTGAGATGTTGTCGAAATATTTTGTTAATTAATTTTGTACTGTGTATTTTCCTCATTTGTAATATCAGCCTTTATTGGTGGGGCTTTTATTATTTTTTTATATGTGTAAATTTTTAAGAGCAATTATGGCGCGGCGGCACAACACTTATATGAAAACAGGACGGTTGTAGATTCGGTTCATACTCGGAGGAGTGCATTGTTTTCATTTCCTTGCTCTGGTGAGAGTACAAAGGGAAGTGATTAGTTCCAACACTCAACACGCAATGTCTCTGATATGAGGCAGAGCATGGGGAACGGAGAGTTATTTCGTTTCCTCTGACTATTTTGCTACAAGCATGCTTGTCAAGCTAAAAAAACAGACTAACTGTTTAAAAAGTAATGACTTGACTGTACACATAGTTAAAGACGTGGAAAATTAGGTTACATATTTCTTACTTCGTACTTCTTTTGCAACAATAAACATATAATAATTTTACGGAAATACGAAGGACTGTGAACGAAATAGCTTTGAACCAACTCAACTGTCAATTTCAATGAGATAATGAATTCATCATTTTCTCATGTTGGTAGACGAAGAACCTTTACTTTTTCCTTTACATATAACGGGATAAATCAAGTTATAACTTTAACAAATAAACCCGTTATTTTAATCCGCAGATTTTTATAAAAATGTAATCAATTTACTTCCAACGAAACGGATTAATCGAATAAAGTCTCTGAGGCAATTACTCTTGTATATCGGATATCTGTTAAATTACATTCAAAAGTTAAATAATTTTCATTTTGCTATGATTTCATTGATTTTATTTAGGTTATGTTGTATTTGAATTAATTGTTTGTGAAACATAAATTTTATCTGTCATATTTATATTGTCGAAATATATACCTTTTTGGGTTAAATTGTTTCATAAGCTATATATGACAAAAGCAGAACTTTATGATCCTTGGTGGCCCTTAGGTGGGGAAGGTTATGTTAGTAGTATCAATCCAAATAACTCCAATGCAAAAAATGCAAAATACAATTCAACGTAAACGAACGAGAATGCTCTAAAGGAATTTTAATATACTTAGTAACTAACTATTTGAACACGACTTTGGTATATTTACAATAGTCACGGACAATGTAGAGTCAGATAATCCTTTATTTTGTCTTGTTTTTAGCTTCCCACTATATCGCGTATATAGCCGAGGAGGCACATGTGGTCTAAAGTTCATTCGTCACACATCTTCCAATTATGAGATTTTACCAGAATGTAACCAGAGTGAGGTAACGTACATATTTCATTCCCTTGAATTGGAATCGAACCGTTACGTTTACAATCAGAAGGTGTCCTCGACCTAAAAAATATATACAATTTCAAAAAATATTTACATTTCGGAATCAAATCCACATCAACCTCGCCCATAAATATTAAAATGAAGCTATCAAGTATCACAAACACAATCCACAATGTACATTCATCCCGCGGCTGGTATCCAGCGGGCGGTGAGTGGTGAGTGGTGAGTGGTGAATGGTGAGTCCCAGAGTAATGCCTGTACTGACTCCATTGTCTGCTCTGAATGGCTTATTATAAACCCGTCATTGTAAGTTGCGAGCGCTGTCTGTCACAATACCGCACGCCTGGAACATCTTTTGGAAGTTGTTATTGAATCGTTTCGTGCTCGCTTCGCCTGAACAAATACACATACCTATATTTACTTAAGATATGTCATTGTATATGTTGTATTTGATATGCTGCGTTGAGTTCCGCAAATTTGTATGCGGTTTCTTGAAAAGCTAAATTTTTTCTCATAGCTAGATTGGCAAAGGTCTAGTGTCAAATCTAGGGTCAAGACACTCTCTTTTCTACTTTCTGTCCGAATTATATATATTGTACGTTGAATGGCAGAGCTGAACGCTGCAACTTGTTTTTTCAGAAGGGAAAATGAAAATAATAAATTTCAATGAAAGGATATCGAACTGACAACCACACGTTAGTCTACACCGCTACAACTTTCAATAATATATATATTTTTTTCATATATGGACAAGCTGAAGAAATCAAATAAAAATTAAAAGAATGCATTATTGTTAGCAGTATATAACAATAAATCACCCATCAACGCGTAAAATACATAACTATTTAGTTTGTAATTCAGTAAAACACATAAAACTCGTGCTCCATTCCGGCGTGGCGGGTGATACATTTAAACTTTCCAATTTGTTACTTACACCTGCACATAGAACAGATTTATTGCACAAACCACTCGTATCTATAGTCTTTATTATCTTAGTTAGTTCAGGACTAGCAAACCTATATGGAATATTTCTATTTATTATCGTATACTAATTTTAGTACATTAAAAGAGTAAAATATTACCAATTTAATTATACATAATAGTAATGACACTTTAAATACCAATTTGAGTAGATTCATTTACTTTATATATTTTATAAGTTTAACATATAAAAAATACTGTTAAATAGCACTAGCAACACTGTATAGAATTATTCAATTTAATATTGCATAACTTTTATTTTAAGACATGTAAACAATACGTTATTCTCAATTTATAGCTAATAATTAATTACACATTGATTTGAAAATAATAAATGAATCAATACATTTACTTTATATATTGTAGAAATTTGACATATAAAAGCAACTCACTGACTGACAAGTGATCTCACTATCAGAATATATAAATGAACTATTCGCTGAACGACGTGTAATTGAATATAATAATTAGAACGTGACGCTGCTCGTCTTATTATTCCCATATACAAACCACTACTGTAACAAATATTTAGACGGTTTCCAAGAGACTCAGTTTCAAATCCCGCTGAGTTCAAATTTTTAAACAAATCAAGTTCACGCGCAGTGCAGGGTAGGCGGAGGGAACTTTGGGGATTGAATCCACAACCAGTCACGTTAACAGTCACACACTTGTGCCCCTGCGCCACGACTGGCCAAAAATTTTACAAAAACTTTTTCTGAAGAACTATTTTTCTTTTCTAAGTATGGAATTACACTATATCAATAAAAAAAAATATAAAAATAATAATTTCTATAAGCCCTTACGGTATTTTTAAAATGTTAAAACTTAAATTAACATATGTTACATACTAGCGGCTCGCCCACGGCTTCACCCGCTTAAACTACATGATTATTGATTTAATAAGCAGAATTGATTGACAACTAAAATGACTTAGCTAATATGATTTTTTATTACTTTAATCTGTAATATTCTAATATGATTTTTTTTCGCGTATGTCTATAAATGATATAGTTGGAGAATCAACTCCCACTAAGGGAAATGAGCTATTTTCATTTCTGAGCTGTAGTAACGGACTAAGCACGGAATAGAGCTTCAAGAAACTTAGACGAAAAGTGGGGAGTGGAGTATCTTGACAATAGGCAGACACATGACTGAGCTGGCAGAGTGAACCTTTTATAGAGACATATCTCTCTTTACTTCCCATCCTAATCCAAACTCTATATTTCGTTATTTTTATGTAAATAAATTATTATATTTATAAATACAGGCTAGCCGTGGCGCAGGGGCACAAAGTGTGACTGTAAAACCTGATGATGAAAGTGATGAACCCGAAAAAAATATATTTCCATCTCTTCGCTCTGGTGTAGAGGCAAAGCGCGGCGTTAAATTCTGCCACTCAAAACGCAATGCCTCCAGAATTCGGCAGAAAGTGGGGAACGGAGTATCTTAACACTAGGTTCCCTCTGCCTACCCTGCTGTATGCGGGGTAGAGCGTGAAGCTGATTTATTTTTATTTGATTTATTTTATAAATAGAGTCACTCCATTATGGTCACAAATTAGTTTATTAATATTATCTAGAAATCAACATATAAATTAATCTAAGTGTATTGAAGTCAAAAGCTCGCTCTCAAAGACTCGACTCGACTGGATTGTAATGAGGCTTAGCTGAGATTCAGCGAAAAGCTCGACAGTGATTAAATGAAGGATATTAAGACATTTTAGGGTCATTTAATATTAATTACTTGTAATATTAATAACATAGAAATTTACCTGAAAATTTTAATTAAACAAAAAGTTTGTGGTGTTTTTTTATATCTTTCTGGTGGAGCTGGGAAATTTCTTTACGTAATAAATGTGGGTTCCATTTCAACATGGTTGAATCACCGTGTTGGGTTGCAGAATATAGTACATGTCTCTAATATGGCAAACTTAAAAGGTAATGCTTAATATTCTTTGTGTGTACAGGGTGTGACTGTAAAATCGACTGGTTGTGGGTTCGATCCCCACTCGAGGAGATGAAATATTTACTTAAATTTATATTTCCATTTTCTTCGCTCTGGTGTCAAGGCAAAGCGCGGCGTTGAGTTCTGCCACTCAACACGCAATGCCTCCAAAATTCGGCAGAAGGTGGGGAACGGAGTGTCTTAACACTAGGTTCCCTCTGTCTACCCTGTTGTGTGCGGGATACAGCGTGAAGCTAATTTAATTTTATTTTATTTTATCTATACATACGTATAGTTATATACGTATGTTTAGTTGAACAGAGTTAATATTACAATTTCTCTGTGTAGAATTTCTGACATGACATGACACGAACGGTAATTAGTCTTGTTTTTCTCATGAAATAATATGTATCCTTTGACATCGCAACATTTATTTAAACTTGCAACAAAGGCTTGTTTCATTTTAAAACATCTAAAACTTGAATGAGGGTAGTATTACGCTAAACACGTACGAAAGCTGGAAACTTTTGGAAAGTTCATCCGCAGCAGCATGGTCGCTATATACAAGTGCTTGTTAGTAATTCGGTAGTTAATGAAAAGCTTCCCGAGCTCGGACGAAGAGGAGAGAAAAGAGTGTCCTAACACACAATAAAAAAATATGTCTCGTTTCTTTATTTTCTTTGAATCATCAAAGTTTCATTGCTTAGTTACTGGCTTCTTTCTGTCGTAGAAAAGTTCATTTTTCAACTTCAAACTTTTTAAGGCGCATAACAGGGTAGACAGACGGTAGCTAGCATTAAAATGCACAGTTCATCCCTTTCCATAAAGTTTACGAATCATTTATGTTGAGTGGCGAAACTCAACGCCGCGCTTCATTTGTGTAGGAAAATGAAATCAAAAATAAGTGATTTCACTTATTAGTAGTAATAGTATTCCTCCGAATTACTTCTCTGAGTCGAAATTGAATCCTCAGCCACCACGTTTACAATTGAGCTCTGTACCACTGCGCTACAATAAAGGTCCGAGTACGTGGTGTAATTTATTTAGTCATAGAATGTATAAAGTCCATAAAGTATGGACGGCGCTCGCGATTTAGTGTTCTGACAAAACATTGTGTAAGTGAGCTACTATTATTGCAGGGGAATGGAATTCATTTAAATACACTCGAGGGAATGAAATATTGTGTGCCTCCAAATAAATGCCTCCAAATTCGGTGGAAAGTGGGGAACGGATTGTCGTAACACTAGGTTCCCTTTGCCTACCATGACGTGTACAGTGCAAACAGTGAAGCTGAAAAAAATATGGTTATTTTATAATTTTATATATTTTATTCTTTTTTTATCCTCTAATGGACATAATTATAAAACCAATAACAGCTTCACGTTGTATCCCGCACATTGCAAGGGAGGCAGAAGGAATCTAGAATTGAGACACTCGGTTCTTGTCCAATTTTAGAGACATTGCGCGCAACGCAGCGCAACGTCCCGCTTTATGTCAGAGCAAGGAAATGAAAATAACTCATTTATCCAAACAGGAATCGAACGTCTTGCTTACAGTCATACACTTTACCACTTCCCTACAGCCTTTTGTACTTGGTAAGGTGTCTACTCTCTCTCGTTTTTGCGAGGTTGCATACCCTAGAGCTTTTAAAACGTTACGTTTTGTTCGCACCGAAAGCGCGGCGTTATATTCCGTCACTCAATACGCAATTTCTTGAAAATTGTCTTGAAAATGAGAAAATAAATGTCTCAACTATCTAACTGAATTCCTGCTACTCTGCTACATGCTGGATACAGTGTGAAACATACTCAAGGCACATGCTCAAGGTCCGGACCGGTACAGTAGTTTTCATAGAATCAATTAACTTATTTTCAAAGTCAAACTTAAATAATTTAAATAAGAACTTACATGGTAAATTTTTTGAACGTCAAATAATTTACTACCAGTTCACTAAAGTCACTGGCTAAGACCTAAGAGGAACCGGCGCAGGACACTCAGCTTTTCAACTCAACGTTTTATAAATCATTTATATACAAATACATATTAAATTATTTGTGAGAATGTAATACAGCTTACAGTCTTCCCCGATAAATCGACTATCAACATAATAAAAAAAAAACAATTCATAACGGTTACTTCATGAAATTAGATTAGATTAACTTAACTTAACTGAAACTGTACATTTTTATAATATTAGTATAAATAGTACCTAAAGATACAACCAGTCATTAGTAACTAGTAGTTTTCTATTCAATAAAATTAATTTGTATACAAATAATTCATTAAAGTATAGTAGGTAAATTGAGGCCGCCGTGGCGCACTGGCACAAACGTGTGAATGTAAGCGCAATAAGTTGCAAGTTCGATTCCCGTTCGGGTAAATGAATTTATAACATAAGGCAAAGCGCAGCATCGAGTTTCGCGCTCAACATGCATTGTGTCAAAATTTCAGCAAAAAGTGGGGAGCGGAGTGCATTAACACTAGATTCCGCTTGCTTACCTCGCTATATGCGGGATACAGAGCGAAGCTGAAAAAAAAATGAAAATACTCATGGTGCAGCATTTGGTTGTAAATAGGTTGTGAGTTTGATCGACATCAAAAATGAATTATTTTCATAGTGTCACTGATTTCCGCTACTCAATACGCAATGCAACGAAAACTCCAGAGGAAGTGGGGAGTTGAGATTAATACTAGGTACTGCTATATGCGGGATACCGCGTGAAGCTTATTCATTAAACCATATCGCTTGTTTATATCATATGTGCGTGCTCTCGCGAACAATGTTCGCGTGAAGTGTCACTCAGAGCTAACACGCTAACTTCATTATAAACTTGCCCACTATAATACAATGCTATTAAATTCTACTAAATATGAGGAAATAATGAGGCCAGTCGTGGCGCAAAGGCACAAAGTGTTAATGTAAACGCGACTGGTTGTGAGTTCGATCCCCACTTGATGAAATGAAATATTTATTCACGCTATGAATAATAGAAACAAATTATGCTGAAGTGAGAAAATTTGCACAAAAATGTTGTATGTATGTGACCAACTAGGTCCTTTATTTTTATACAACGATATAGAACCTTGGCAAGTTCTTTGCGCTTCCGTTGAACATATAGCTAGAGTGTAGTAGATAGGCAAAACTAATCTTATGTTGAGATTCTCCGTTTAACACAACCGGGTTTCGAACCAAAACTCGGACTCAAAACTATCGAGTTTATAAAGGTATCATATATCTAAAAAGAATATAATAAATATAAGTCTAAAACTAAATTTAAGTAAATTTATTGTATAAAGCACCAGCTCCATAAACGTGAATGTAATTTAAAATCAGCGCAAATAGGCACATAGGCAGCGCAAGTTCACATGTACGTATATATGTATGCTAATTCCCTAGGACACTCTGACAGTAGTTACAAGAAGAACGTTACAATGTAAAAAGATTTTTTTAATTCGATCTAGTAGTTTATGAGATTAGAGAGTTCAATCAAAAAATTAAGAGGCCAGACGTGACACAGGGGCACAAGTGTGCGACTGCAAACAAGACAGGTTCTGAGTTCGATTCCCACTAGAGGAAGTGGAATATTTAATGTTGTCATTTCTGGCACTCAATTCGCAATGTCCCGTGAATTTAGTCGAAAATGGGGAACGGAAGTGTCTTAACACAAAATTCCCAGGTTTCCTCTGCAAACCACGCTACGCTCGTATGTACGGGATACAAAGAAAGCAAAACAAAATAAATGTTTAAAGTGAAAATTAAAAAAATAATTCAAGAATATTCTTATTACAAGTTAGTGATAAGGAACATGACAGCAAATTAATTTCGTCTTTAAACTGCAAATTGACTAACTAAAGCGCGGAGCCCCTCCTCCTCCGCGAACAAACACGACGCGAGAACCAATTTAACTCGGCGTCCTATAATATTGAATACACAGTGTTCGTAATTAATTCCACTCGGCTTAGTGGTTATATTGATAAAGCTCGGGTTGGGTTGTAGGTTTGTTACTTATATTTTTATGTATATTATACATGTGTGTAGGGCTTGTATATACTTGTTAAACAATAATAAGACATTGAGTGTTGACACATAATGTCTCTTAATTGAGCAGAAAGCGGAGAATGAAGTGATACAAATATACCAGTATATTTTTAAATATTTTTAAAGTGTTATTCCACACTTAGGAAAGAAAAATACTTATTTTGAAAACGTATAAAAATTTCGACGTAGCTCTATGAGAACGTATGGCTTAGTGGTCAGAGCGCCTGGTCGGTTTCCAGGAGGCGCGGGTTCGAGTCCCGCTACGTTAAAATTTTTATACGTTTTCAAAATAAATATACCAGTATATGTATCACAAGATTCTCTGCCTACCTGCGTAATGTGATATCATTTTGAAAATTAATCTTATAATAGTTTTATATCCGGCAGACGGTAGACGTAGGTAGACATTTTTTTAACGTAGTTTCCTCCTATTCTAATTATTACAATATTAACTTTTGTGTTTACTTTTATTTATGTTAATTAGTAAATTTCCATTTTGATAAAAACTATGTGAAAGGGCTTCCGCTTTTCCCCGTATAGTAAGATGAAGATATAAAATCATACGGTCTTATTCATAAAAAATCCTTATAGAACGTTTAAAACGTTCATTAGTTAAAATGTTCTATAAGTTTATGAAACATTCGATAACATTGCGTATTCATAACAGTTCTATAAACCTTCTATAACTAATATGCGGTTTATAAGCTAAAATGTTGCCACTACGATGAAATTGGCAAGTAAGCTTGTCAAATGTACAGAATTGACTACAGATAATGTGTATCAATTTACCAAATACGTCTAATCATAGACATTATTACGGATTAAAATCATATTTTGTTGTTTGTGGTATTGTAAGTTACCGCTTAGTGATATCTACGATGATGCAACCGAGCGTATACTAATATTTGTTTACATAGTGTTCTGTGCCCCTCGTTTATTTTATTTAAAATATTACATAATTATTATTGTAAAATAGCATCAGATTCGAAAATTGTAGCAAATAAAAAAGGCAAATGTGTGAGAATTGGTTGGAGGATGATAAAGTTGGTTTGACTGATACAGCTGATTGGACCACGTAAGTTTTGTTTTGGAGACATTCATACGCTTATTATACTTCAATGCTTATGCTTTTATTCCATAGATGATCTTGAAAGATTTGGTCAGAGAGAAAGTTTTCAA
>DWLH01000814.1:0-16252 GCA_018249795.1 Heliconius telesiphe telesiphe
CATCCCCTCAGAGTCACGTCGTTACGGTGCACGAGGCCACACACTCCGCATTTTTTATTGTTACATGATTTTCTTTAGATTGATATTTTTAAATTCGTTATATCTTTTGAATGGAATGTCCGATTTTATTAATTTAAAAAGTATTTTACACGTATTGAAAATATTTTTATAAAATATAATTTCGTGGGATAAGGATTAATGCTGAGGTATGAATAATATGGTTTGATTATTGTCGGCACTTTTGTCAACTTATAAAATATAAAATGTAGTTATATTGGCATAACTACAGTAGTTGGACATACGGTATCGCGGACTTTTTTATAGATATTAATGCGTTCTATAATACTGTAGAACATTGTTTTCTTCTATTATCAATAGTTTTCGCAGCGCACATTTGGGTTACATTATTGCATTTTTATTAGGGATCCCTATTATTTTTGGTTGTGTTTGGTTGTGATGTTGGTCAGTGAAGATGCAGCTTTCTAATAGTAAAAGAATTTTTGAAATCGGCAACTGCCACAATTCACACAACGTCCTTATTTTTATAAACTTTTTCATCTATAACTACCCTCTTTTCCTCGAGTTTGTTAACAATATTGATATTTTTGTAAAAACACTTTCTAAACTAACCGAGAGTTAGTTTGTAAAGCAATATATATAAGACTTAAAAAAAATATACAACAGTTAAAATCTCCCTAATCAAATTAAATGTAATGGTGAAACACTTATGCAATGATATTCCACTGCCCAACAAAATCTTATTGCAGAATAAAGTGTGAACCTGATAGAGATAGAGAATATGCATGGTAAACACTAGGTTCCCTATATACAATATAACAATTTGAGGTATAATATTTGAACCCACACCCATATAATTCAGTTGTAAGCCACAGCCACTCAGTGGATTAATGAAATTCTTGAATCGTGAAATATGTTTTATAAATAATATAAATTCTTGATTTCTAAATTTTGCCGTTTCCTTGTTATAAATATAATGCATTATATTTATATTCAAAGTGCATTTTATTTATTGTTAAGATCATTTTGTAGTCCTGTCGTATTAATTATTTTTATTTTAAATTAACGTCATACTTAAGCAATTATTTGTTTATAAATATGTT
Source organism: Heliconius telesiphe telesiphe (assembly GCA_018249795.1). Classification (NCBI taxonomy): domain Eukaryota; kingdom Metazoa; phylum Arthropoda; class Insecta; order Lepidoptera; family Nymphalidae; genus Heliconius; species Heliconius telesiphe. Next base: position 1,122 of record DWLH01000814.1, read on the forward strand.
CTTACATTAGCTGGGTTAAGCAAAGGTCATTCTGGTTAGAAGTTAATCATTATGCATATTCTTATCACCAGCTACAAAACTTCAAAATCTGTAATGCAACTTTCCTATATTACATATTGCGACCGTGGTGATGATGGTTGTAGGTTCAATTTCCACTGGACTCTGGTAAAAAGGCAATATAGAGTCCATCACTCAACACTCAATGTCTGGAAAACTAAATATCTTATTAGGTTCCCTCTTCCGACCTTGTTACTTACAGGATACAGCGAAAAGTAAAAGAAATGTTTTAACTTTATTAATTGACTAGCGGCTCGCCCGCGGCTACGCCCGCTTAAACTACATGATTATTGATTTAATAAACAGAATTGATTGACAACTAAAATGACTTCTAATATAATTTTTTATTACTTTAATCTGTAATATTCAAATATGACTGATTTACGACATTATCGTAATTTCTATAAGATTTTTTGAATGTTTACATCTAAAAAATACGACTAATGTTGATATTTGATATTTATAAAATATACATAAAGCGAATTATTTATTATACGTATATATTTTTGTAACATTACGTTCTTTTTACCTATGTTATGTTGTTTAAAACTCTGTTAAATGTGCTGATGTCAGTTAATAATTTAATTTACTCCTTCTATTATTTATATATTTTTGCTTTTATATATTTGAGTAATGATTCATAACATTCTTTGTAAAATAACTGTAATAATTGCATTTTAACTCCTGTACAGTTTTTAAATTAGTTACATATATTATTAGCTAAACGTACAATTGGTAAATATGTAGTTATTACAGTGTACACGTAGAAAGGTTGTTTTTAGGCATTTTTATGTAGATTTATTTCAAACGAACGAACGAACCAAAAAATCTTTGTATTTACTTGATTGATTTCTTTCAAGATCAAATCGTTCTTTATCTCTGTGTTGAATTAATTACGACTTAAACTTAACTGTTATGATTTATGAAGGTAATCTCCACTAACAATTCAGTTTACTTTATTGTATAAAATATTGTATAATAGTGCTTCAAAAATATATTTTTTTATTAACAGTCATATAACCAAGATGTTTCAAATGTCATTCTTTAGCCAGGAATCTTACCAGCGCGATTGCTATATAACATTCGCAGGCAAACTAATGCCTTGAGTGCATTCAAATGACGATAACTTTTTTTTATAATGAACCGATTTTGATGAAACAAACTTTTATTGTTAAGTTGAGTTAAAACAAAGCAATTGCTAAAACTTTCAAGTAAATCGGTACAGTACTTTCAAATAAAAATGTGACCATACGTCTATACGTATACGTCTGTCTGTCTGTCTGTTGAATTTCTTGTCTGTCTGTATATATAGAGATAAATATAAACGATAAAAATTATCAAAATAGCGATATAATTTACAATCAATTAGTTCAAATTAAATGGAAGGAATATGAAAGGTATAAAAAATAATTGCAGATGTAATGGCTATATTTATTAAAAACCGGGTCAAAAGTAAGTCAGACTCGCCTACTGAGGGTTCCGTTTCAGTTCAGGATTCTAAGTCAATGATAATTAGAACTTCTAAAAGTGTAAACGCCCAAACTTAAGCTTGTAGCATAAGATTGGGCGTATGCACTCATTTTGTATGAAATATACTGCGATATGCATGATGACAGCTAATAAAAATCACTAAAATTATGTATTTAATCAATGAAACCCTATGAACAAATGTAGGATATTTTTTTTAGAAAAGCAAACTTCAAATGAGGAAACCCGCAATGACATGTTGAACGTCCATCAGAGCGATTTACGTCACAACCTGGTAAACAAACGAATTGACATTTTGTACTGACAGCTTACTCAGTCTTGACGTCACAAGCAACGTCATGATACTTCGACGTGTTTTGGTGTGATTTTTAAACTAAACTAAAATGTGTTTTTTACATTATCTGTATTTTTGCAGAAATATGATATGCTTTGAAATTATAATATATTTCTCAATATTACTAGGACCCGCCACATTTTGTGCACGGCGGCGAGCTGAGCGAAGCTAAGATGCGCAAATTTGCAAACTTATGCGATTTTTTTTTGTTTTGTACGCACACGCTGGGTCATGTTAGTCAAAGTTCAATAACAACAGGGATCGAACCCATGACCATCGCCCTTACTGTTATCCACTGTCCCACTGTCCCACGACGACATTTAAATGCATATTTATGTAATATAAAAAAATATATTATTTAATTATTTATCTATAGATTGTGAAATCCGGACAAAATGCGTAGAGTTGTATATATCATTTCATACAATAGTGTGCTAATTGATTAATATCATTAACGCTAAAAGTGATTATTTAAGTGCACTTAGTAATTAATGTTAACAATGTAATTTTTGTAATATTTGTCCCAATTAAATATAAATTAAAAATTGAGTAGAGAACGAAGTGACTGATCGCTTTTTTATCTATCTCGCATGTAGAAAGGTAAAAGGCAAAGTGAATCCAATGTAATAAAACTCTCCATTCTCGGATTTTCGGTGGAATTGAAGACACTACCTACACATATGTTGGGAGGTAGAATCACAAAGAGTTCCAGTTATAGCGGAGACACGAAAACAATTCGTTCTCCAGACCGAACCCACGGCTATCGTTTTGGCACTTGAAGCTATTATCAATCGTATAGAACCTATCACTACAAATTTCATTATTATAATAAAAAATCCAATCAGCTTCACATTTTCAATTCTATTTACAGTCACACCTTGTGCCACTGCGCCACGACTGGCCGTAAATTTACTATAAGAAGGTAAGGTTTTCACACAAAATTTGTTTTCTTATTCTTATGCCATAGAGATATAAACATTCAAACTACATAAATATAAAAAAAAAAAATAGAAATTACAATCTAAATATGCATTTTTTTAGCTTCACACTTAACCCGCAGATAACAGGATAGGTAGATTGATATTAGGTTGCACTAACCTAATAACAAGAAACACAAACCAAACTATTGCGTGTTCACTGTTGATTGGTACAATTCTTGTTCTGTTCACTGTTGGCCAGTGGGCATCATAGCAGAGCGGAACAGCATCTGACTGTGAACGCGAAGGTTATGGGTTCGATCTCGACTTGAGTTAATGAATTATGTACATTTCCCCGCTCTGACTAGACTAGCATATAAATTTTATATCAAAAAATAAAGTAAAAAAGATTTATTAAAAAAAATATTACAGTTTTTGCACTTTAGCTTATAAATAAAATGAGAAAAGAACGCTGCAAGGGATACTGTAAGAAAAGTGAATTATCTTCAATAAAAGTACTCTAAAGGTCGTCGGGCACAAGCGTGCTATTATAAACGCGACGGTTGTGGGTTCGATGCCCATTCGGAGGAATCAAAGTATTTAATATTTTCATTTCCTTGCTCTGGTAACGAGGCAAAGCGCGGCGTTAAATTCTGAGTCCGCGAGTTGCGGGACTACTATGAGAAATAAAATATATGTTATAGCAATGGCAACATTAATAAATAAATGGTTGTGGGTTCGATTTCCACTTTAAATATTTTCTTTCAAAAAACAAACTGGACAATTGGGCATGGCCCTGTTTTCCTCACTGTGTCGGTGAGGAAAACAGGGCCATGTCCAATTGCATTGCATGTAACAGGTAGGCAGAAGGAACTTAGTACTAAGAAACTTCGTTCCTCATTTTCCGCCGATTTTTTCGAGTTATTATGTGTTGAGTGGTGGAACTCAACGTCGGGGTTTTGACTTGGCGCCAGACCGAAGAAATGAAAATATTAAATAATTCATACCCCCGAGTGGAGATCATGTAATCTTATTATTCCTTTAACATAATCTTTCTTGAAAAAAGTAGATCTAGGCATTTATAAATTCTCTTTATGCAAGACAGCGTTGCACTTAGAGGTTCCAGTAAATATAGGTACAGGGGATTTAATGTTAAGACACTTAATTTTTTACTTCACGTCTAATTTTCGAAATATTACGTGTTGAGTGGCGGAATTTAACGCCGCGATTTGCTTTGTTACTAGGGCGGGGAAGTGAAATGAATTCATGCGAATGTTGGTGCAGGTAATCTATTTACCTATATAAATGAAAATTGATGGGACCAGGAGGCGGACGTAGGATACTTTTTATCCCGTTCGACCGCTTCGTTCCCGCGAAGTCACTATAAAACGTAGTACAACAAAAACGCATCTGACATAACAACGTAAGTAAATAAGTATGGTTGAAAATTTTATAATTATAAAAATTACAGCTAAACGCTAAATTTGACATTTATAAATTTTGTCAGAGTCAATTATATTTTTTGTCAATAATCATCAGTAATTTATATTCTCTTGTAATCACAATGCCCAGGCCAAGGCGGTCGAATCTCTCCCGACAAAGCCGTAATGCAAGCAGGACGCGAAACATTGCGAATGAAACGACTGAAGAAGAACAAGAAATTGCCCATGACAGCGCCTCGTTGGTACGGCTCGACTCCTTGCTTCTCAATCACAAGGGCAAAGCGAGGCAGCCCGTGAAGCAGCTCGGTTGGCAATGCGAACGAGTCGTCGAGCGAACAACAGAGATCAACTAGTAGATAATTTTCGACACACAAAAGAATTATTAAGTGCTGATTTGAATAGAGCAGCGTTTCAATCCAATTGCAGCACTGATTACTGTTTACATCCTACCGTCGGACCACTGAACGTTGTTTGCGTGTATTGTGGCGCATTAAAGTTTTCCGGAGAAACGCCGGGATTGTGCTGCCTTAGTGGAAAAGTGAAATTGCTATTTTAGAATCCGCCACCTGAGCCCGAGAAACCCCGAATCACGTCATTTTCTAGCAAATGCTGAATAATACTGACTTTGCTTTTTATTTTGTATATACAAGGACAGATTCACCACCTAATTGGATCATTGCGACCTCTCAAAGATGCACAGCATATTTTTTTACAAATATACTTCATGAGCAACATGGAGGAACAACTTGATCGACGTTAAGAGATCAATGCAGTATTGAAAAGAGCAATACTTCAAGATCTGTAGCAATTACTTTGGCCAGGCTGTTCAAGAGTGCTTTAGAGTGCCTGCCAAATCCAAAATTTGCTTATTTATTAGCTTTAAGGCGAAACAAAGTTCGCCGCCATACGCAGGAAAAAGGTCGGGTGATCCGCATAAGTGAGGCCAGAATTTTCTGAAAACTGTTCCTTTAATTCTGACTTGAATTAATTATTTTCTTCTCTCATTACTGTGACGATCTCCTTTCTCAAGGCAGTGCCATCCACTTGTGTAGGAGGAGGAGCAGGAGCCGGCGTATCAAGAGGTGGATCAAAATTACCGAGCTCCAAAACGGACTCTAGATAGATATCAGCGTTTTATTAATGGATGTAACATTTTGTTCTCGTGGGTTGCGTGAATTATTTGTCTGGCGAGTGTACCAAACTTTGGGCGATAAGATACACACAAATATATGAAAACTTCGTGCGTATCCCACTTCTGATGTTAGAAACCGGAAGCGGTTAAGGTTTTTTAAAAAAACAAAATAGAACCACATATATCTCTAATCTGTCTATAATCAGAGCATGTTATCCATACCTTTATATGAATCCTTAACCAAATAAATAATTTCGTATTAGAGACTGTTTCAATATCTCCAGTCTATGTGTTTTATAGTCACCTAAAATACCACTGTTAACGTCGTGTACAGTGAAACCATACTACTATTATAAATGCAAAAGTAACTCTGTCTGTCTGTGATGGTGTCAAGCCGATGGTATTATATAAATGATAGCACAACTTGGAAATGAAATACTCGCTCCAGTCTGTTTCAAAGTATCATTGTCAGAAACGTTGAAATGTGATTTTGTATAATTGATTTTAAAAAAATAAGTCCCGCTTTCTTGCGCCGGTTCTTATCAGGCCTAAGGCAATAACTTTAGTGAACTGGTTGGTGGTAAATTATTTGACGTTCAAAAAATTAAGCATGTAACTTCTTATTTTTAATAAAATTATTTGACTTTGACATAAAGGTGCTAAACCGATTGTGATGAAATTATTATATATATAGTTGAGTGTCTTGGTATATACATAAGCTACATTTTTCTCCTATTTTTTTTAAATAATCAGGAATTTGTCATCGTTTTACGTAAAAGTCGCCGAAAACAAGCTTTCTGCTTGCTTTAATTTTCATTTCCTCGCTCTGGTGACAAGGCAAAGCTCGGCGACACACACAATGCTTCCAGCTTCTACTTAATTCTACTGGAAAGTGCGGGACGGAAGTGTCTTAATGTAGTCCTAGATACTAAAACTTTAATATTAATAGTCTTTATAAGTAAATACATTACAGATATACATATATATAAAAACACGAATACTTTGATGAATCCACGGTCGGGCCGTTAGTCGTCTATATGTTTCTAAATTTTTCGGAAAGAAATTCTATGTAATTGTAATAAGTGATATGTATCACCCAATAACAATACTTAACACGAGTTTCCTTCCAATAAGAGCCGTTGCCTACAAACAACTGTCCCCGGTTAACACAATTCCGCTGCTCTTATAGACTTTTTCACCTACATCTACCCTCTTTTACACGAGTTTGCTAATAATATATAAATGATAAAAGTCTGGATGTTTCAACAATTAAAAATAAAATTCTATAACCTATACCTTTACTAACCTAAATCCTAACCTAACCTTAATCCATTATACGAATATTTAGCAACAAATATAAAAATATTCGTTAGAATATGTACTTCTTCCATGAGTTTCTATAAACAATACAATATTATATTTGGCTTTGAAACGCGTTGATATCCATCTACTCGTATGTAGGTATCTACCTAAAGCAATATTAAATTGCATAATTCACAGCAGTGGCTACTTACGATATCACTTATATATTAAAATAAACATATTTTAAGATGAACGTGCATACTGAATGATCTAATATATAGTAACCAAAATATTTCTGGGCTTACCTGGCATTTGTTTTAATGACTCCAATGTATTGGGTTCAATAAGGATATGTGTCAAGATTTGAAAATAATTTTCAGGATAAATGGTGGGACTAAAAAGGCAGATTTAGATAATTACGTTAGTGCGGTAACGATACATGATACAATAAATTTGTATAAGCTTAATCGAGCTTAAAAAAAATTAAAGATATATAGAGATATATTTTTAAACGTATAAAAATTTGACCAATGCGATAATTGAACTCACGACTCTTGGGAAGCTTCACTCTCTCCTTCAGCAAGTGTGGAATAAATATTTTAAAATTGATAAAAAAAGATATACATATAGAATGGAATTTACTCGCAACTATTATGTGCACTCTTTAGGAGTCGTCTTCAAATTGTAGAACTTAAGACTAAAACCTTCAATTTTACTATTAAACATTCTAACGAATTTGTTTCTTTGTTGGTTTTCTAAAAGATATACCTAGTTCGAAAAGTAATATAATTATAACTCATTTTATACTCACGTATATATCTACCACATTTTCTAACAATGAGTTACATAATTTTGCTGTTTCTCCCATTTAGGTTCCAATGTTTAGAAAAGTTTGCGGAAAATTGGGAACGGAGTGTCCCATGTTAGGTTAAGACACTCCGTTCTGGACCCCTGTCTACTCTCCTATGTGGATGATGGGAAAATGCTTAATAAAGCTGCTTGCATATTTAATATAACTACGTATTAGGTGATGGAAAATGTCTACGTGAGTATTTTTATAGGATTTGAATCCACAACTGTCGTGTTTTATTCTTATATTATACCTTACCATACCAAACAGCCGCCATAGATTAAGTTTATTTAAAAAAATCTAGTTATTAGATCAATATAATTTTATGACGATATTTGAATGACTTTGCAATCTAAAAAACTATTCTTTTTAAACCAAAAAAATATAAAACTATCCTGAAGTTGAGTGTTGAAACAAAAAAATATGCAACAAAAGAAAGAGATTTATATCGAATTCGGATATTTGACTTTTGACTTCCCGTTTTAGTACTACATGTGAACTGTGTACTTGCAAGCCCTAAATATAAATAACGCACCTCCCAGTGTCCGATTGAACTGAAATTTGGATTACGATTTCAGTTTCGACATCGCATCGCAATGACATTACATATAATGAATATGTTATGTTCTTATCAATATTAACTCATAGTGCAGAGCTGCACAGCATATTTTTAAATAATGGGATTCGAAACCGCGCCTGGCTCAGTATTGATTGACAAAACGTATTAGTAATGCTACTTTTTATATTTATAAATTCATATTAATTCGCGTTGCAAGAAAGGCAGCTGAAGCAAAATAGAGGTTATCAATAAAAAAAGAAAGGTATCTACAAAAACCAACCATACAATTTTTAAACTGTTTATTATATAATTACAATAATTTTGCATCTCCATTCTACTTACATATGAATAGCATACTTCATATTCGCAACAGATGTAACTAACATTAGCTATAATAGTAGCGCATTCAGTTGCCAGCCGAGCGTTAAGATTTTTTTAACACACCATAAGGATACCCGCACGTTAGACGTGTATTCTTGTAACGGTACGTATAGAATAAAATAGTCTTTATTTGCAGATAACTACTTTAGGTATGTCTATAAATCTATTATACCTACATTCGGAGACATGGATTAATGTTTAATTTGCTTTTAATTTTAAGAGGAGAAGTCATTTAAATGGTAATGAATTTCATCCATACGAAAACGCCCGAAAACTTACGAACGTACGTACGAAGTAATACGAAGAGAGCCGAACGCTCCCGATCTCGAAAATGTTTTACATATTTATCGCTTGTTTTAAAATTTTCTAGTCAAGTTACAAAATTAACAATAACACAGTCTTACCTTTACTATTGATGATATCGGTAATGAACTTCAGTTACATATGAGTACACGTCCAATGTGCGGATAGCCTTATAATGAATGGATTGAAAATGCTATTTTCACAGAAAATTTCATTTTAATTCTCAACGATACGTGAGAAATCAAGGGAATGTGTTCTCGAGTTGTATTTATATAACTGTATATGTATACTTCTAGCTATAGTTAACAATTTCGATTTATTTATATGTATATATCATTTTAATTTAATTAATGCTTAGTTATGACGAGCTAGTTTTACTGATATCAACCTACATACTATTATTATTCAAGAGAACGAACATATTTGTACTAGATACGTCGATAAAAGTTAAGAAACATTATTATTCAGGATTATTTTAATAAAAATATATATAATGTGAACCATTTTTGCAAGGCATTAAGTTTACAACGCTTATAAATACCACTAACTCACTAGCAGTCGCACTCAAAGACGGGAATTAGCGTTTAATTTACGTTTTAACGTTAAAAATTCATAGAAATATAACAATTTAATGTTAATTAATAAACGCTAATTCACATATCTGAATGCAACATTAAATCTTATAACGAATCGACTAATGATTAACATGAAAAACTTACGCGATATCATATAAAATATATTAAAATACATTCGATTTAATTATTTATATAAGAATAAGTTAACACCTACAACGATCGCTCGAACAAACTAAGCAGATAGTGCGTAAAAATTCGCATGCAAGAAACACGTGGTAATACTAAAAATATATTATATAAAAATGTAATTATTACAATTATCAATAATTTAATGGAACAATATCTTAGTACTATATAATAATGTATGAAAATATTTATTAAGTAAATATCATAGATAATCAATTGGCTGTAATTTGTTGTCATGGTATATGATACTAAATATTTTGGATTATTTTTTTTTTAATAAAAAAATAAATAAACTGCGAGAACACACCCTATAACGAGTTTTGTATACAAACGCTATTCTGCCAATTCGACTAGTCAGTGAAAAATTGATCTATCCCGGTAAGAAAATTGCAAAGAAGTACTACGATATATCGATTAAAAAAAGATTATATAAAATGTATCCTTTCGCCCTTCGTTTATTTAGGCCGTTTTACAAGTTTGTTTAATAAAAAAAAATCTCACCAAAATTTGTAGGCAACAGAAATGTTTATTTTGTTTAAAAATTTGCTATAGACCTGTTTTACACTGACTGTCTTATATTAAAAATTTTGATTATACTATTCTACCTAACTGTCATTTATTAAGATACGAATACTTGTGCGGCACTCGAAATTTTAAACAACGATTCAAATAAATCAGCATTAATTTCAATTGTTAAAATAAAAGAGAATAGAAGCTCGGAGCAGTGCCTGTCCCAGGCACGATCAATTGTAGGCTTAAGAGGGCGCTTTACAATGCGCATTAGGAGACGCCATAAATTACGTCACACCTCCCCCCGTTCTTGTCACAATCCGGTCACACTTGTGAGACGTCATATATTTTGCAATTTCACTCTTAGAAGAATCAACTTTGAAATAAAAAAGTATAGTTCCCTAATTAAATTTTTATTATATTTTAAAAAGCTATGTCACAAAATTTAAGATCATTTCCCACCACTTGTCACACATTTCTTTCCCTTTCCTTCACCTAAAAGTGTGACGTAATTTATTGACGACGCTCGCCTCCACTGTCCGGCCTCCTTTCTCTATCGAAACAAGACCAAATTCTAATTATTACCTTACATTTTATGAATTATTTAAAAATCCTTCGTTATATAAGTGGATTTACCATCCACGAAGAAGCGCCCTACTCTTTCTCCCAATCGCTTACAGTACAAATTTATATTGCGTTTTAGTTAGTTAATATGGGTATTTCATGTTATTATTAGATAATACTTCGTTAAAAACGAAAACGCAACGCAAAAACGTCACATATCATATAGTAATCTTCAACAAGAAACTTAATACTATTTTATAATTTCTATTATATATTATATTTATATTAAAGAATGTTTATTACGTACCTGGTTTTTAAGTACGACACTCTAAGATTTTCTAGACATGTTGTAAAAATATTTATCTAAGTAGAGCAACAGCCCTGACGAAACTGACGCCGACGACGCCGTCAATGTTCAGAGAATATAGTGAGGGGCGCGTTTCCATGAATGGCATTACCTATATCTATTAAGTAAATTAATATACATTACAAAGTAGAATTTTAAAATTTGTTTTTAATTACCAGCATTATTCAATTAAAAGGATAATGGAGATTATTAATATATATATATTTTTTCCTTATATCACAAAATATAAGGCAAAATGTATGAAAGCTGATGATACATTGGTTCTTTTTCACAGTATTCGAATTTATTACCAAGCAACTATGGTAAAAAAATAGAAATACCTTAGAAACACAATAAGAAACTTTTTCATATAATTTATTATAAGCAGGTATTCATTATTATTTTGTAATTATTCGCTTTTACAAAATAGTTTTTATATATTAGCATGTAACATTTCGGGTACTGATATTAAATATTGAGAACAATATATTGAAATACTTGTAGGGCTATTATTTATTTAACATATGTGATACAAATATTCCAATTCAAAAACAAAATCAAAATATTTTTTATTCGATTAGGCCACAAGCACTTTTGAATTGTCAAGTTACATAGAAATGTCAGTAGTGTCTGTCGTGTAGGAAGCTAACACCGGTTCGGAAGGCAGTTCTGCTGAGAAGAGCCGGCAAGAAACTCAACAGTTGCTCTTTTCAAAATATAATTTACAATAGATGTCATCATAAATTTCCCGAGTGACGAAAATTAGGAGTGATCAGCTTGCTTTTATATATTGTAATGTAATGTAATATAATAACTGTATATTTCAATATCATAACCATAATATAAATGATGAATAAATAAATTGTAATATTTATGATATATATTAAATAAATAATGACCCCACCCATCCCTACACGCTTAAAACTATTATAAGCATTAGATTTTAAATTTATATTTTTATATATTATTCGATGCGTAAATTTAAATTACTCCTACTTATAATAGAATCGGTATGGTGTTCACTTGTTTCGAATATAGTTATATCATAAGCCTTGAGCTACGGATAAATTTCATAATAGCTTAGTTAAAAAAATACATTTTTGAAGCCATACCACCAATAAATATAGAAACTTTGAAATTATGGGCTCGAATAAATGTATTCTTATAACCAAAATAAATACGATATATCCTTACAAATAGTTTTATTCATACTAAATATAAATTTAACCATTAACATGTAAATATTAATAAATTATGTAAATACATGTTAGTTTCTCTATATTTTATTTTAATTTACCTTTTTCTTTATTGCTATAAAGTGTCAATGTTCCTTGAATGATAATTTTCGTCGAATAGACCAATTAAAGCTTTTTCGTGATCAATTTACGTACTATCAAAAAAATAAATCTTAAGCTGAACATACACAAATTTTAAAAAAATAAACGAGAACATGTCATCATTAAATTATTTAATTTGATTTAATTGGAAGACGTGATCTGATAGCAAAATAATATTTTATTAGTCACAGATTATTTATAAAATACTAAGAACAACAAAATAGCATTCGAAGGGAGTGTTTCACAATTTAGAGAAACTAAATAAAAAAGTTTTTAATTATCATTATTATACAGGAAGGAGTGTTTATTGTACATTTAAATTTTTTTAGCATATGTGTATCATGTGTTCATTTCATTATATGGCAATGTTTATGGATTGGAATTTAAAAAAAATAGTAAGAAATTACACATTAATATTATTATCTGTACTGATATTATGTAGTGTTATTAAGAAACATTTTTTAAGTGTAGAAGTCACTTACTAGAGTAATTATTTTAAATTAAATGATTTTTTGTATGAAATATAATTTTACAGTATTTAGAGCATTGTATATACATTTTAATATTATTAACAATACAAAATAGTTATGAAAGTCACGTTTAAGGCATAAAATAATAATTTTAACTAAAATCTTTCGAAAGGTATATAAATAATTTCGTAAAATTTACTATCAACCAATTTTTGAGAAAATTTTAAGCAATTTCATTAAAAATGTAATCTTGCAATACAAATTTAGCTAAAACAGATATCCAACGACAACTACGGGTTACATTTCAAAATAAAGTAACCAAATATTAACATAATGTATTCAATAATTATATATTAATAATAAAAAATACCAAATAGCCGCACAATTTCAACGTTTCTTATAAAATTGACAATTAGGATGTGAATAGAATGGTGAATTGTATAAAAGGTGGAATATCGAAATAATATGTATAATACTATACTATAACTTAAACGTTTAAGCACTTTAGGAAATACACACAGTATAATCATAATAATATTATAAAATAAAAAAAATATTAAATTACACTTAGACACTAAGCATTAGTCCATTAGATCTGCATCGTCCGACAAATCCTGGAAACAAAAACTAAATTATAATTTACTAATTATATATTGTTATTAATTAAGATTACATAGAAAATTATTCCTGTCTATTCTAAAAGTTATCTTAGAATTTCAATTTAGATAATTATGTCTAATTTTTGGATTTAGTTTAAATAACAGAAGAAAAACAAAGAGAAATTAATTAAAGAACTGAAATGATAGTTATGAAAGAGAAATAACACAAATAATTCTAAATAAGCAAATTAATGTATATATAGTGATCAGATAAAACAATAAAAATATTATAGTAATAAAAACGTGAGATGTCTTACTAGGTTTCTGCCCATATTACATAAGCCCATGGAAAAAAAATATTTTTATTTTTTTAGCTTTATGTATCCTCCACATTGCAGGGTAGGTGAGGAAACTCGGAAACCTAGTGTTAAGACACTCCGTTTCCTACTTTCCGCCGAATGTCGTAACTCAATGCCGCGATGCCTCAATTACCATAGCAAGAAAATGTAAATATACAGTCACAAGCTTGTGCCCTTGTGCCACGAATGGCCTCTTCTATATAATATCAATTATTTAAATTAAAAAAATATTAGTTCAATTTTACTTGGACGATTTTAACAATTTAAATTAATATATTTATTTTAGGGATGTAAATTTTTATCTGTACTATATTTACATTTAATTTTAGTCGACACCTCTACCTTTACTATTTTTTTTATTCAGCGTCACGCTGCATTCGCATATAGCAGAATAGGCAGAAGGAACCTAGTGTTAAGGCACTCTGTTTCCTATCTTCCGCTGAATTTTCAAGATTGACTACACTGCGGCGGAGCTCAACATCACCAATTCAAAAATATTAATAAATTTCAACTAATTCTCCAGAACGGGATAAATAACCAATTACAGTTAGCTTAAGTCAATTTTAGTCTATATAACAACCAAATATGGTGAAACTAACCAGGTCATTACCGCCATCCTCCAGTACCATATCGTCTATCTCGCGCTCTATCTCCTCCATAATATCTAAGGAATCTTTACGTTTGCCCTCCGGCACGACTGTTGCTGGTTGGACGTCCGGTATTCTGTTCGATGTACTGTAATTAAAGATATTAACTTTTAGAAATATTTTCTCTGGTTTTTTTTTATATTTATTTATGTAATGTTCTATTGCATAACTAAATAAATAATATTTATTTATTATTTATAATACTCATAACATTGATCTATTGGTTTGGTTTGTATAGTCCATTTATTGGGGAAGGCTATATATAGGCTATATAATTTCACATTAATTAAGTTGATTGAAATCACTGCATCTGTAGTCTGTTCAATACATATTTATTTCCACTTGACCACGGGGGCGAGGCCGCAGGTAAAACCTAGTATTTTATGAAAACGTATACGAAATGTTCGTGCAAAGTGTGATATGACAAATATGATATAAGTGAAAAACACAGTGACTTATAACAAGTTACATTCTACATATCCAACCAATATACGCGAAATTTCAAATCGAAAAAATAAAAGTAAACGGCGTTAAACCCTGGCAGGGTTTTAACACAAAACTCACTTTCCTATTATACTACAATAGAAAGTATTAATCCTTATTTAAACTTTGCTTATAGTAAAATCGTAATAGGTCGATGTCTGTTCATGGAAGATATATAAGAAAAAATGTTATTGGTAACATTTAACAAAGTAATAGAACCAAAAACAATGAGTTTTAAAATGTTTGTCAGTGCGTTTGTTCACGCTAATCTCAGAAACGTCTTAACCAAC